>CABHPH010134239.1:0-50795 GCA_902168325.1 Peromyscus nudipes | reverse complement strand
CCTGGATGCCTCCCAAACAGATCAAGCCAATCAACTGTCTCACCCATTCAGAGGGCCTGATCTAGTTGGGGGCCCCTCAGCCATTGGTTCACAGTTCATGTGTTTCCATTTGTTTGGCCACTTGTCCCTGTATTCCATCCATCCCTGGTCCCAACAACTCTAGCTCACATAAACCCTCCTCCTTCTCGCCAATTGGACTCCCGGAGCTCCACCCAGGGCCTGACTGTGGATATCTGCATCTAGTTCCCTCAGTCACTGGATGGGATTTCTAGTATGACAATTAAGGTGTTTGGCCATCCTATCACCAGGGTAGGTCAGATCTCGTCAATGTAAAGCCCATCAGCAGAGGCATGTGGAGTCATGAAGCTCAGAAAGGAGCCCTAACCAAAGGGACGGAAGAGATAGGATATGAATTATATAAGCTGCTACTATTAGGGGAAACTGAGTGAGCAGCATATGGACTTTATCTTAGTCTTGCATGCTTTCTATCAAATTGATTAATTAGTTAATTCAAGGATAGCATGCCAAAAAAGCTGAGGGTAGGATGTTATGGTTGAGATAAATGCTGAGATAGTGAATTCATACATATTGTGCATTTAGTTGAATTCTTAGTTCTCCTTCATTAAATAAGGGACTAAGACAAGCTGCTGTGATAGTTTTGAAAGTTCAATATATATAGCACTCATTTGGCCTAATGTAGACTGTCAGAGAGCAACTAAACAGCTAATTATTTCTGTTAGGTGCACTATGGAGAGAGAATTGAAGACATGATCTGGCATTTCAGCCAATACTAAGTTCACTATAAGTGAAAACATTAAATTTTAACTTATAAATATCCTTAAATGGTAAAGATATTCACCAGAATTGAGTTATCTCTATATTTCCCAAGTCTATTCAATTATAGAAAATTATTTGAAAATGGTATTCTAAATTTAATTATTTATTTATAATTGTTCTAGGGATCTCCACTTTAGCCTTTTGTCCCCTGTGCTAATAAAGCAATCCTTGCACCCAAGAAACTAAATTGTCTTCACACAGGAAGAAAGCCTCCGATTTATCTTTTCAAGTTATTCTGACTATCTGAAAATGAATTTTTTTAACAAGCAAGGCTTATCAACGGCCTTGTTGTTAATCCAGCAACGTATTAGTTTGCATAAATAGCAGTCTTTAAATCAAGACTGTAGAACATATTTAAAGATAAAGTGTACATAGATGCTGACATGTAGGTATCTTCTTGGAAACTTAGATTTGCTTCTACAATGTGCAACTAACAGGTGTGTACTTAGAATTATTGAGAAGAGACTGAATTTACATATTCTGCTACATTAGGAAGGAAAACTAGTTAGGTATGTCCTTGAAAAGGTTCTCTGAACAAGTTTACTCTCTGCAATAGAAAAATACAAAGATGGCATTTGAAGAGGTGTGTATTATTTGAGCAAGAACATAGAGAAGTCTCCCAGACCCAAAGAAAAAGAAAAGAAAAGAAAAAAGAAAGAATGAAAGAAAGGAACATTCATAATCATCAAAAACAAAAACAAGCTAAAAGTAGTTACTCTCAGTTCTTGGTCTCCACAGGCATATGAAAGCAACAAAATCACTCATGCCAAACTCTTATTCATTTTTACATCTTTCATTTACCTTTTCTTTTTTCGTAGTAGATGATGGCTCCAGCTTTGCGTTGTGGCCTGCTTTCAAATCGCACAACTGTGATGGATCATGAAAATGACTAGAAATAATATCTCTTTGTAAAGCCCTCACCCGTTTCTCCCAAAATTACTGAAAGATCTTTCCTTTACCCTTAACCACCAAGACTTTTTTTTTAATCTTTTTGCACAGCTGTATTGTAAGGAACAATTAGAAATCAGATAATCATCCCCAGAAAGGATTTCATTCATTTCATACTTTAACACTACCCCCATTCTAAATAGTTAATTATGAATTTCAAACATTAAAAGAAAGAGCTTCACAGCCTGTACTGAAAACACTGAAGAGATTGCTTCCAGGAAAGTGCCTCATCTGGTACCATAAAAGCCAGCGATGATGATGACAGTCCAGCTGCTCAGTAAGGATCACTCACCCTTTATGGACTCCCAGAAGCTTCCATGCAACATAAAGGAATTCATAGTTTTATTGCTTTGTATTCTCTCAGCATGAAGAAGAATTTACATTTCTTAATTGGATTTCTTTCTCTCGGCTCCAGAAATTACAACTATCTCACTAGACTCCACTGCTTGGCAGCCCCTAAGAAGCAGTTGTACAAGTTATTTATAAAGCAGTGTATAGGGCAAAAATTTTTCAGTAAAGTCCAAGGACTACTTACAGTAGGATTGCCTAAGATACACTGAAAATCCAGAGCTCATGACTGCACCTCACCCACAGAAGCATAATTTCCAAAGCAAGACTAAGGAATCTGCACTTCAAAGAGCTTTATGATTAATATAATAGAACTATGGATGCCAGAATCCAACTGATACAACTTTTACTTTCTGGGGTTTTCATTTTCAATTTGGTTTGATCAGTTTGTAATGGTAACATATTCCTGGGCTCTTTAGATTCTAAGAGCACAGTTACAAGAAATAGATAGACCTAGAATTAATATGGTTAGAATTTCTAATTTTTTAATAAAGGCCTGAAGATAGATATGTTAGTCGTAATTCTCCAAGAGAACATGAACAATATACATAATTACAATGGGAGAGTTATTAAGTAGTTTATAGAATCATGGGCTGGATTGTGCCACAGTGTCTGCCTAGAAGCTGGAGATCTAGGAGAACAGTAGCTGTTCAGTTCACAATGCTGAAAGCCACAGAAGAACAGGGTGAATAGTGATGTGTCAAGTTGGAGGCTGAAGGCTGAGGTGCTTACTAGAGAGTCAGAGATAACAGGTCACATTTACAGGCTGAAGAAGTAGGATCCTGCTGTCTGTGGGTGATGACAGCAAGTGATAGAAGTACACCTTCCCTAGAAGAGACCAATATGCACACTTGGCAAGCCCTCCTGTATGAGAAGAGTCCAGTGTTCATGCTGGCAAGCTCTCCTGCTTTTCATTCCATCTGTGCCCCAGCCTACCAGATGGTGATGCCCACATTCACAGTAAGTATTTTCTCACTTAGTTTATGGACCCACATGCCAATAAATCTGAAAACAGCCTCAGAGACACACCCCAAAAACTTTACAAATTTTATAGGTACCACTAAATCCAGTTAGCAATCAAACCTAATGAGTATACACCTATATATTACAGATACATCTCATACCTTCTCCATCACTCTAGTATCTGGAAATACAACACTTATCCATAAGACTATATTTTAAAAGGAAATTCTACCCACTTCAAAGTGCCAGTGAAAGTAGACATTGTTCTTCATCTATAATTTTTTTGGTTCTACAATGCAGTGATCAAATCTAAGTTTGTCTATCAGTGTTAATTCAGGGTGTCTCATTTATTAATACAAGCATATCTAACCAGGCAGTGGTGATTTTTTTGGTTCTACAATGCAGTGATCAAATCTAAGTTTGTCTATCAGTGTTAATTCAGGGTGTCTCATTTATTAATACAAGCATATCTAACCAGGCAGTGGTGGCACAAGCCTTTAATACCAGCACTTGGTAGGCAGAAGCAGCGGATCTCTGTAAGTTCAAGGCCAGCCTGGTCTACAGTTCGAGTTTCAGGACAGGCTCCAAAGCTACACATAGAAGTCCTGTCTCAGGGGCAAAAAAAAAAGAATATCAGTTAAGGGTTGCAGAAGTATGGGTAAATAACTGGAATATAACTCTTGATCTAAACACTGTTGTACACCTAGACCAACATTACATTGTTGAATAGTTCTTGGAGCATTTACTAGCTAAGTTGGAAAGTCCTAGATCTTTCCTGATAATATCTTCCTCATCTATCACAGTAAACAAAGATGACTAAGAAAAAAGGAAAAGGGGAAAAACTTATGTCACATGCTTTTATCAATAGATTTTTTGTAATATAGTTCTTAAACCAAAAGTTTATTAATTTAATAAAGAAAATAATTTAATGAAGGAACTTTAACAGAGAGTATGGATTTCAAAACTACAAATGACAGGGATTAGTTATTAAAGTCCACATTAACATTTTATAATAATGTGACTAAGACAGACTATCAGAGTCTAACTTTTTATTCCTTCAATGAAAAATGTGTAAAATTTCAATTATGTGCAAAACACAGAAACAAATTTTATGATGCATTGCAAAAGAGTGGAAAAGATGATACAAAAATTTGAAATATTAAGAAAATAATTATCATTTTATAAATCTTTTCAGAGCCCCTAAAACTTCCTTGTTTCTTAAGCTGTAAATAAGGGGGTTTAGAAGAGGAATCACAACTATGTAGAACAGTGAATATATTTTATCCTGTTGTTTGCCTGGTGCAGACCCAGGACTCATAAACATGAAGAGGAGAGTGCTGTAGACCAAAGAGACAGAGAACAGATGGGTACTACAGGTGAAGAAGGCTTTCTTTCTGCCCTTCTTAGACTTCATGTTCAGGATGACAAATAGGACACAGGCATAAGAGACTACAATGGTCACAGAGGTGCTGATTTGTATGGAAGAAGGGTGTGAAATAATCTATTCCACCATTGATTGAATCTGAATTAGTAAATGTTGTTTTAATAAGAAAATGCTATGGGAACACTTGAGAATTGTCATAATGGTTAGTAATATTTATAGTAATATATAATATGTGTATTAATAAATGTTTTTCCTAAACATTTTAATATATTATTGATAAAGATGGTAAGTCAATGGCATCTAAAATATCTACAGAATGTCAGTGTAGCAAATACATTTATTTATAACTGGCCTTTAATATTGGGTTTTAGAAAGCTAGGAGCCTAGGTAAGTCCAGTTACAATAGGTTTGTTAGCAATAATTAGCTGAATAATGAACAATGCCCAGCAGATTGACTTTATTCTATAGGGAGCTTTTGGTGGTGTTGAGGGAGTTTTAGTATTGGAGGATTTAGAATTTAGGATTGACAATGATAAGAAATAAATATCCCCTACAATCTGCTTTGTTAAAGAAAATTGACATGAGAAGGACAGTTGTCCCTGACACTCTTGTTTCTGAAGCTTGAGTATCTTCATGGAGAAAAAAGCTTTGTGGCATCCATGTCTGCAGCTATTTTCATAGGAATTTGTGAGCAGTTTATGGGGCTGTGATGGAAGGAAACAGGACCCTGCTGACTGAGTTTGTTCTCAGAGGAATAACAGATCGTCCAGAGCTGCAAGTCCCCCTGTTCCTGGTGTTCTTCTTCATCTATGTTATCACCGTGGTGGGCAACCTTGGCTTAATCTTTCTTGTCTGGAAGGATACCCATCTTCACACTCCCATGTACCTCTTCCTTGGAAATTTAGCCTTTGCTGATGACTGTGCTTCATCCTCTGTGACTCCAAAGATGCTTATGACATTTTTAAACAAGAATGACATGATATCCATGGGTGAGTGTTCTGACCAATATTACTTTTTTTGTTTCAGTGCATTCACAGAAATTTTCCTCCTGGTAGTGATGGCCTATAACCACTATGTAGCCATATGCAACCCTCTGCACTATGCAATTGTGATGTCCAAAAGACACTGCACTGTGCTAATAAGTATGTCATATATAATTGGTTTTATAAATCCTGCAGTTCATGTAGGACTATTATTCAGATTAACATTCTGTAGGTCCAATGTTATCAATCGATCTTTATGTTAGAAAGTCTACATACATTTTCTCAGTTAGTTCTAACTTTGAGAATATATATTGCCTCCTCTCTCATATAAGGAAGCAGAATAATTTCCTAAATGAATTAAATTTCCCCCTGTTAAACTTAACTAAGATAAAATTGGAGTTCAGTCAGAGCTGACTATGTTAAAAGTACATAATCTCTCTAGACATAGTGGAAAATCATTAAATATCAGAAAAGATGAGAAAGAAGCAGAGGAGTAGATATAAGAGAAGGTGAAAATTAAAAAAAAATACAGAAACATCTCTATGGTGGGCTTCATTAAAAATGGAAAGTTTCAAGGAATAATTGCAGTGATACCAATGAAGAGAAGAGGGTTTACAGAGTTCATTCTAGAGGAAATCTCTTTTACTTATTGAATATATTGCAGTGTTGCCTGCTGTACTCTGCTGTTTCCTTAGAAGGAATCCTACTCTAGAGTTCTATTCTGGCATTAACCCCACAAAGCAGCAGTGGCTTATCAGCATTCCTTTATCCATTAATAGAATACAAAGAATAAAACATATCTGCTAGCCATCCATTTTTTCGCAAACAAAGCTGTAATTATTTTGCAACAAAATTCTTTTCCTATGCATATGTCAACTGGAGGCATTTTAGTTCCTATCACAACACTGTCACTGAATGTTTTCAGTTAAACATATCTCCTCTTTTCCTAGCTAAAAATAAGTGACAGTGCCTAAAACCAAAGATTGCCTTCAAAATGTTTCTTCAAATATGTTTAATTCATTTATGCATGGAAATTTTCACCATGAAATGTAGAAGATTCTAAAGATGACTATCTGAAGCCGTGAAGTTTTCTGATATACTAAAGAATGGCCAGAAATCTACGCGCATGCTTCTTACTTCATTGAAATCGTACAGCTCCGTAAAACTGCTTACATCCGGCTTTTAGAGTGGGTGGGAAGAGACAGAATATTAGGTTATATAACAACTCTATCCAAATGGAAAAAAAATACTGTATGAACTTAACTGAGTGGCGTTGCATAGGTTTTGGTGGCCATGAATCCACGCTGGTGAGCTTTTACCATTGTATACTATGCCAATTGCCTTTTTATAAAGACTAGATCTTTCCTCCTCACAACCTACATGGTGTCTATGAATAAAATTTCTATATTGACTGTTCTCAAAATATAAATGAAATTTGGCTTGTCAATAGCATCTGTAGCGGTCTGAATGAAAATGCCCTCATGGGCTCACATATTTGAATATTTGGCCCCCAGTTGGTTGAACTGTTTGTGAAGGATTAAAAGGTGTGGCCTTGTTGGAAGGAGCTGTGACACTTGGGGTGAGCTTTGAGATTCTAAAAGTCAATGCCAGGCCCAGTCCCCCCCCCTCTCTCTCTCTCTCTCTGTGTGTGTGTGTGTGTGTGTGTGTGTGTGTGTGTGTATTCACCTCTCTGTCTACCTTGTACATATGGGTCAGGATGTAAGCTCTCATCTGTTGCTCCAGAACCATACCATGTCTGCCTGCATGTTGTCACATTCCCCACCATGATGGTCATGGACTCACCCTCTAAAACTATAAGGTCCATATACATCCATTGTTCTATACATTGCCTTGGTTGTACCACTTTGTTATGACAATTGAAAAGTTAACTGAAACAGTATCCATTCAGAATTGGTTACTACAAAATTAATCAAATTTAATCTAATCTTGCATGAGATGAATAATGGCTAGACCCAGGGACAGAATGCACACAACAGACACAATTTGGGACAAACTAATACTGTAACAAGTTGTTCTTAAGATTATTTAACAACATACATGTCCTTTACTACACATGGAAGATCCTGAGTTCTCTGTACTTGTAAGTTTCTCCTTGCTTGACTCACTAATTATGTGAAGAAGGCAGAAACAGAAAAACCAAGAACATGTAGGATGAAAGGCATGAATCTATGACCTCATAGCGCAAACTTATTATTGCCCAATTACATCAATTATATAGCTGAATGGAACTTCAGTATCACATCATCATTTTGTTGTTGTTGTTTATTTGCTTTCTTGTTGTTTCTTTGATAGTTTTTTGAGAGTCTCACTCTGTAGCCCTGGATGGCCTGGAACTCAGCATACACACCAGACTGACCCCAAACTCATAGACATCCACCTACCTCTGTCTCTAACTGCTGGGATTAAAGGTGTGTGCTACACCCATTTCATACAATCTTTTACAAGGGTTTCAGTAGGTAGACCTTAACACATATGAAAAATGTTACCATTTTTCTGTTTGTTTTTCATCACTTATTAAAACTGTCCCAGAATTCTAGCTACCAAATGGAAAAATCTGCACTTCCATCTTTTTAGACTATATATAGAAAAGTATTATAACCTCTTCCTTAAATTATCTTTTTATGTAGATTTTTTCTTAGAAATTTAAAATCATCTTTACATAACTTTCTTAAGACTTCTGTTGAGATTAGGGTTATTTTCTCCTACATAGGCGCGCGCACACACACACACACACACACACACACACACACACACACACACACACTCAATATTTTACTGTTAGAGAAGACATTCCTAAGTATATATGCTAGGATCAACCAGAACTATTCTTTGTCTCTTTTCCAATTAGAATAATTCCTACCATCAAAAGAAAATTCTCTTTTCAAATATTTTTTAAAGATAGTTTGAAAGAGAAATTTGAAAATTGAATAAGAAAGTAATCCATGTAACAAAGAGGACTATAGTTGAGAATATTTGACTAAATATTCCTATTTGTGAGTAACAAAAAGCAAGCTAGAAAGCTTAATGAGATATTCTTCACTTATGAACTTAAGACACTGTAGACAGAAATGTACCTTTTATCATGGAGATGCAAATTTGAAGAAGGAAGTTTAAATGAGAAATAATTGTCATGCTGATAATCCAGGTATTATAGAGAATTGTTCTTCCAGATGCAGGAAACTAGGACATGGATACCCATTTTTCAGATAAAAATCATACTTTGTTGAAGGTAGCTTTCTCCCAAAGCAAAAATTTGATAAAAACTAATCTGAGCCTGCTGAACTTACTCTTTCCAAATAGGGCAATCAGAATGAGTTGCTCCCCACCACCCCGCAACCCTATATCGGCATCCTCATCCCCCTTAGCAAAGGACCAGAGAACAGGGTTGGGCAACATGACAGGATAGGAGCAAAAGCCATTTCCCAAATCCTTATATAGAAAAGTTTCACCACCTGGTCTATCATGGTCTCAGAAACAGAGAGTAGTTGAGATCCATTCCTTTGAATAGAGTTTCTTTTTTCATTATAGACAGTCCTAAGAGGCAAAAATACCATTAGCTCTCATAACCTTTACCATGTCATCAGAAGTTAACATAACTGTAGGAAAGAGGGGAATGACTAGAGAACACAAAAGGAACCAGATTGTGTGTCAAGGCTGATAGTGTTACAAATAACTATGCTCAGTTGTAGTTTTGAAAGTTTCATGGACTTCTCAGGAATGGAGTTATCTCATCTGTAAGATTAGGAGTTGAACTCATAAAGAACATAAGGCAACATGGAGTAGTACCACACAATTGTGGAGTAGCTAGAAGTAAAAAGGGAGCTGAGACCACAGTAGGCAATAACAGAAAAGGTTGAATAAGGATGAGAAAGACGAGACACACACAACCTACCTTCTGTCTACCTTGAAAGCCCCAGCTTATTAAGGTCACATAGAGATTCTTTTCTAGTTTCCTCTACCTATTGGTATGAAATATGAATGTCCTTCATTCATTTGTCTTAGATAGCACATGCACTTTCTCTACCCTCTCTGAAACTAAAACAGAAAACAGAAAAGAAAAACCAAGTAGAATTTTTATAGAGGTACATACTTCTTATTTTTATAGACATCCACATTCTATTCAAGTCAGGGTCAAAGTAGAATTCTCTTTGCTCTCTCTTGACTTAGAAGAATGAAAACAAAGGACTGAGCGAGCACACTGTGATGGAAGATTCATTATCAGCCAAATCTGAATCACCATAATTACACACAGTTCATAAGTGCAAATGGTCCCCATCTCTTGGCAGATTAAAAAGTCCAGTGATGAGTAATATTGCTGAGCTAAACATGCCTGTTTAATAAGACACTCAAATCAACACTCCTGTTATCCCTTGACACATAGGCAAAAATTGTATCTGTCAGCCTAATAAAATCTCATTTGTTTTACCTGAAGGTCCTATGAACCACCTGGTGCCTCTCTTTGCACTTCTTATTCCCTATTAACTTTTGCTTGGTAGAAATTAGGGTTTTAATATGATCATTCTTTCCACCAGCTTACAATTATTAGGTCAATGCATGCATTTGGAAAAAGCAGTCCAATATGAAACTATTAGGTAAAGGTTGAAAATACCAAATTATATTAGCAATGCTAGATTGTAAAATTTAGACTATAATCAAGCCTCTGAGTTTTTGTAATGACAATTTGTAGAAAATATTATGCAGTGCCATGTTATATTCATAAAATGCTTATTCCCAAAAGCCTAAGCTCTGCTTAGCAAGATGATGTCTTGTGGTGGTTAAATCTATTAACTTTTCAGCATTCCAATGCTACTTCATGTTGACATAAAATCTCTACTTTGATTTAAGTTCAATGAGTACTTGGGAAACTAAATGTCAGGTAGAAATACTATTAATACCTTTAAATTTAAAATATTTCTGCTTAACAGTAAGATAGGTTTATCAATTAGGAAATGGATTAGAGAAACACATTGAGCTACAAATATTATGGTCTTTCATTAGTGTTTTCAAAAGTAGCCAATGCTGCCTGAAAGAGCAATGAGTAATATGCATCTTAAATGCGTTATTTTTGTGAGACCATGTTTCCTTTTTCTTGAGAAAATCAGTCATACTAAGAAAAAAAATTCCAAGAAAGGATGCAATATCACAGGTTCAAACAATGATTCCACTGAAGTGTACTTGAAGGTAGTGGGATATAATGAAAACTTTTCCAAGTTCTGTTGACATATGAATATAGTAAAGGAAATTGTCTGTTATCAAATATAATCTGAACCCACTAAAATTTGCTTACATATTCACTATTTTGGTTTTTTTTTTATTTTTTATGCTGTGTTGCCCTTTCTCATCTGGGAGTTTCATAGCCTGTGAATTACATCAGGTTGGTATACTAAATGCACACTAGACTGGGAGGCTTAGGTCACAAACTTGTTTATTACCCTTTTGGACACTGGGAAGACAATGATCAAGTTAACCACAGATCTGGTCTCCAATAAAGGCCTGGTTCCTGCAGTGCAGATGGCTGCCTTCCGCACATATCCCTGCATGACAGGAGACAGAGAGAACTGAAGTTACCTAGTACCTATCATTATCAAGCATTTATATATATATATATATATATATATATATATATATATATATATATATCCTGATCTTAAAGCCTCCACCCTCCTGACCTAGCTATTTAGCACAGGTGTCAATTACAAATACCATCATATGGGAAATAAGACTTGAACACAACACTTTTGGAAGGGAAATGTGACATAAACATTCAACCCTCTTCTTTAGCCACCACTAACACGATAATCAAGAAATTGTTACTGACTGCAAATATACATCATTTGGACTCCCTCTTCTCCAGCACATCTGTGACCACATCATTTTCTACAGCATTCTTGTCTTATCACCTTCCATAATAGAATCCACATAAACTTACTGTTTCTAAGACTGTTCGTTTATGATTTGGTTAATACCAGTTACATATCTCCTTAAAAATATTATCCTTTATGTGGAAACCAAAATCTGTGTTCATTTTCCTTCCCTGGCTTTTAGTTCCAACTCTTGTTTGTATCCATACAGGATAAAAATAATGGAAGAATTTGGAATGTTGAATATTCACTTTATGGATGGAAATTGTAAGCATGCTTCCATATTTTCGATTTCAATCAAAATTTGTAGATCTGATAGATTACTGGAGATACACTGTTTAATAATTTCCTGGGTACATCCTTATGGATTAATAACTAAATATTTACTTTGTTATCTATTTTTTACTAGATGAATCATATAAAACATCTTATTTAATAATCCAAACCAACATAGAATACAGCTAAAATTACCCCACTTGAAAACTGAAGACTGAATATGGGATTCTTATAGTCATTTTCCAAATGCCTGGAACAAAATAGATGAGGTTTGAAATCTGGTGTAAGTCTTGAATACAAGCTTTACTACAAATTTGGAATTGTTTTAAGGAGGAAAGAAGTAAGGTTGTTGATATTTATATAATGAAGAACATTATTCACAGGTGTTCAAAGCTCACAGCTGTACATGCTTAGAATGAATGGCTTTAATGTTATTAGAAATAGTTGAGATGTCTATGATATTGTGAAATTTTACTGTATAAAGTATGTCAAGAGTGCAGCCCATATGATTTCTAGAACTCTGTCTTTATAGGCTTTTCATAAGAATCCATAGAATGGGGTACTTTCTTTGTGACCTGGGATATATAAGCCCTAAAGTGACTTTATTAAGGATAAAAAGAAATAGTACTGTGTCTGATACCCAGCCCTGGGTCCTCTGCATCTGCAACCCACCCT
Organism: Peromyscus nudipes; assembly: GCA_902168325.1. NCBI lineage: Eukaryota > Metazoa > Chordata > Mammalia > Rodentia > Cricetidae > Peromyscus > Peromyscus nudipes. The sequence continues at coordinate 38,499 of CABHPH010134239.1, read as the reverse complement.
TACCTTTTCAGGGAACTTACAGAAAATGTGCTTAGACAATTGCACTTCGGGACCTGTGCTTTTCTGCTTTGTATGATGGGCAGCAATTGTTAATACCCCTGGTAGATGAGGAAATAGCTCAAACATAGGCAGGTAGTTAATTTGTGGAGCAAATATATAGGGAAAGTTAGGGTTTCATTTCTTTCTTGATGTCCTTCTTGTATTTGAAGCCCTGACTATAGTACTAGAGTGATTCTCTTTCTCTTACAATCTCTGTAATTACTGAAATTAAAAACATGTGCACTGTTCAGTTGGTCACTGCTGCTGAGTGATCTGAGGAGACTGAATATTTGGGAGGTATGGAATTTAATTCCCATGGCATATTTCTAAGCTACAGGGTTTTTCCTAATATCACAGGTGAACCAGAAAACTCTGCAGTGTACCCTTTCATGTTAACAGATTATCATAACAAACTTCATAATGTTTTCCTTTCATGTCTTGACCTCCTAGAGGTCAACCCTTTCATCTGTTGAAGAGGCAGCCCTCCTGGGCCAGGGAGATGAAGCAGCAGGCAGAAGTGCTCATTTGATCCCCAGAATCCATGTGATGGAAATGGAGAACTAATTCTTACAAGTTGTTCTCCAACATCCAAACACTTGCTGTGGTACAAGTGCATGGACACACACACACATTATATCACCCAATAAATTAAAAAAAGAAAACTCCACTTCCCTCAGAGTGGAGAGGTGGTTCAGTGGATAAGTGCCAGAGATTGGACCCCCAGAACACACGACAGGATGGAGTGGTGTGCATCTGTGACCTCAGGGCTCCTAAGGAGAGATGGATGACTGCCCTAGTTTACTTTCTGTTGCTGTGATAAAACACAGACCAAAAGCAACTTGGAGAAGAAAGACTTTTTTTTTTCATTGTAAACTTCTGTGTCATAGTCCATCACTGAGAGAAGTCATGGCAGGAATTCGAGAAAGAACCTGGAGACAGAACTGAAGCAGAGACCTATAGCTGATGTTTTCTCTGGTCCTGCCCAGCCCCACTGACCCTGCAGCCACATATAAAAAAAATCACTCAGAAGCTCATATTAATTAAAACTGCTCGGCCATTAGCTCAGGCCTACCACTGACTAGCTCTTACATTTAAACTCAGCCTATTTCTGTTAATCTATATGTTGCCACATGTTCTGTGGCTCTACCTGTGTGCTGTTATATGCTGCTCCCTGGACGTCTCTTGACTCTGCTCTTCCTCTTCCCAGAAATCTCTTTGTTTCTTTATCCCACCTATACTTCCTGCCTGGCTACTGGCCAATCAGATTTTTATTTATCAACCAATCAGAACAACACATTCACAGCATACAGAACATCCCACAGCACCTCCCCTTTTCTGTCTAATCAAAAAGGAGGGTTTAACTTCAACATAGTAAAATTACATACAACAAAACAGTTATCTAGCAAGAATTATAGTTATAATATCTAGTCTATTTGTATTTGGCAAATTCAAAGAAAATATTCTATTTATCCTATATTTGTGACTCTAAGGTTTCATATCTAATTTACCTTTTATCATAACTAAGGAAAATTATAACTGTCTAGTCTTTAATTACATCAAAGACCTGAGAAGGATACAATATTACCTAAGTAAACGGGAAAAGAATCGTAAGCAACTTCCAAAAATCTAGAATGACAGAGACAGCTGCCTGCCTGGACAGTCATCCAAAGTCCTTCTGCATATGGAACATCCCACAGCAGAGACCATGAAAGAACATTGGAGAAACTGCAATAGAGACCACAGGGAACACTGTTTACTGTCTTGCTTCCTTTGACTTCCTCAACTGCCTGTCTTATGTATCTCAGGCTTACCTACTCAGAAATGGGACTTCCCACAGTGTGCTTGGACTTCCTACATCAATCAGAAATCATGGAAATATTCCCATAAACATGCAGATAGGCTGATATGATGGAGGCAATTCCTCAATTGAGATTCACTCTTCCCAGATTTCAGGCAAGTTAACAACAACAACAAAAAAAAATAACCAGTGCAATGGAAAGGCACGAAAATCTCTCTAAGTTTACAGACCAGCTAGCTTTCTCTACTCAGGTCTGAATAAGAGACACTGCTTCAACCAAAGAAGAAAGTGAGGACTGAAGACTGATGCTTGAGTTTCTTCTCTGACCTCAGGCCTGTAAACTGTGGCATGCATGTATACACACCATATATATATATATATATATATATTATACCATAAAATAAAATCCTATGTGACTTGACAACACTGTCTATAGACATTATGTGGCGTGGCAAGTACCATGGACTATAACTTACAAAGTCAACCTATTTAACATCAACAACTACGACACATACCTCAAATAACCTCATTAACAAATGAATAGCAATGACTGGAACCAAGTGATTTTTTAATGTGTGTAATGAATAGGGTGTCAACAGTCTTTAATTGGAAACTAAAAGTATATAACAAAATAAGTTTTAATCCAAAAAAAGAGTTTCACATAATAAGCAATCTAAATGGGGTGAATTTAATTCCTTTAAGCTCTACTTTGCAAGCTCTCACTTCAAATCTTTCCATGGGTAACTCTTTACCCTGGAGCTGAAATCACAACGTATTTATAAACAATGTTTAAAATCTAGCATCTTTACCTCACTTTCTTTGTCTTGCCTGCAGCTCTTACTTTACAACTGTGTGTTAAGTATGTCTTCTTAGTATTTGATGCCTCTCCGTTTTTTGTTTTTTGTTTTTTTTTGAAAATCCTGTCAGATATAACTGGTTTGCAGGCAAAATCTAACAGATTGATAGCTAGCATCAAATATTCCCTAATGAAGAAACCGTGGTCCGGAAGAGGAAATTGGAGTAAAGGTCAAGCTATTTGTGATCTAACCCAGAGGGCTATCAATGGGACATCTGGACCATTTTCATTTACTTGAGGTTATCATGTGAAATTTTAAGCATTCTCAAAGAAAATGGGATGGGGAGGATCTGTCATATTTCTCTCTCACCTCAACTGCTGATGAATGCAGTTGTCCCTACTAACTCCATGCACACAGAATGTTTGCAACATAGCTTAGGGTGGAAGATCTGCTAGATACAAGGAAGAGCATGTGCACTGGGCCAAGCATATAAATAACTGTCTGATCACTGGTCCATGATGTGAACATGATGTTCCTTTTTCTCATCTAAAATTCCTTGAAATTATGCATTACTCTCTTGCCCACAGCTTCATCACAGTGTGAAATAACCTAACTAGAAAAGGGACTCTGGTAATAATCAAGCACTTAGAGGTCAGGGGCTCTGCAGTGAAGGTGGTGTGAAATCTGTTGATAGTGAGGATGAGTTCCTGAGCTGTGAAGTTAATTTTTTAATAACGTTTCTAGTTAAATGGCAACAGAGTTCTTGCCCCTCCAGGCCTTGTTTCTTGTGAACACAACAGTGAGGCTTTCTGTCTAATCAAATAAATATTTAAATTTTACTTCCTGTGTATGATTTGGTTTGGTGTGGACTCCACAAGCACAGCTAATGTGAATTTCAGATGGTGTCTTCCAACTACCAGACTTTGAACTCTACATGCACCATCACATATAGAGGGGACTCTCTTCGAGCAAGGTTACACAACTAATAAAAGTAACAGAATGGGTAGGCAGCAGGACCAGACTTTGAACAAAGAATTGATTCATTGGAGGACCTGATTTCACGACTAGTACTTTTTCTGGGGAAAAAAAAAAACATAACTAGGTCTATGTAAGTTCAGACACAGCAATGATAAATCTCATAAGGCTTAAATGCAAACAAACTATAAAACAAAGTAAGCAGATAAAACTAAACAAAAGAAATGAAGGAAGGTTAATCTCAAATGAGATGATTATGTTCTTTCTACCTTGCATATGGCCATAAGTTGCTTCACATGCTCCTCACTCCCTTCACCTTCTTAACCTATTCCTCACATGAAATCTCTTTCAGTGAGAAACCCTGCCTATTATCTCTCAATATTATTTTTCAACAGGAATAGATGTTTAGTTTGTCACCTGGTGACCTGAAATAGAGACTAAGTTTCTACAGGAATTAATTATGGCTGATAGAATATAATAAAAATGTGTGCCACATATTGAAAAAGTTCTAAGATCAGATTAAATAATGTGTATTTGGAATATCTTTGTTCAGGAAATCAAAGAAGAACTTGAGGAATGAAGACAGCATTTCAAAGGGACTTTGAAACCCCCTTCAGTGGACTCCAACTATTGGATGTTCCATTTTGGAATATCCAAATGTAGGCACTCTTAATTATTTCAGATTCCATACATCTGAGTTTTCCTACTCACTAAACTCTACTTGTAACTCCAAAGTCAACCCTTCCTGTTCAATAGCAGACATAAACACAACAGGAAAAATTTGAGTTGCCTAATGTATATGCTCCCAACTGAGGACAAGCATTGTTAAGATCTGCCTTGTACTACCTAGTAAAGAGGACCCTAAGAAAGACACAGGGTTTGCCCAACGACAGAGAAATGGATGAGATCTACATGAGCAAACTGGATGTGGGGCGGGGGGGGGGGGGGTAATGAAGGGCAAGGGTTGAGGGAAAGAGAGCTTAGGGGAGCGGGAGACCCCAGCTGGATCAAGAACAGAGATGGAGAACTAGGAAAGAGAGATCATGATAAATGAAGACCCCATGGGAATAGGAAGAGGCAAAGTGCTAGAGAGGTCCCCAGAAATCCACAAAGATACCTTCACTGTAGACTACTGGCAATGGTCGAGAGAGTGCCTGAGCTGACCTGCTCTGGTGATCAGATGACCAAACACACTGGCTGTCATGATAGAACTCTCATCCAGTGACTGATGGAAGCAGATGCAGAGATCCACAGCCAAGCCCCAGGTGGAGCTCCAAGAGTCCAATCAGCAAGAAAGAGGAGGGACTGTATAAGCAAGAGATATTGAGACTATGATTGGAAAAAAGCACAGGGACAAATAGCCAAACCAGTGGAAACACATGAGCTATGAACCAATAGCTGAGGAGCCCCCATGGAACTGGATCAGACCCTCTGGACAAATGAGACAGTCGATTAGCTTGAACTATTTAGGAGGCCCCTAGGCAGTAGGACCGGGACCTGTCCTTAGTTCATGAGCTGGCTTTTTGGAACCTGGGGCCTATGCTGGGACACTTTGCTCAGCCTAGGTAAAAGGAGGAGGGGACTGAACCTGCCTCAACTGAATCTACCAGGCTGAGCTGAATCCCCAGGGAAGTCCTTGCCTTGGAGGAAGTGGGAATCTGGGGTGGATTGGGAGAAGGAGAGGGAGGTTGGGGAGGAGGGAGCACAGGGGAATCCGTGGCTGATATGTAAAATTAAATTAATTATAAAATTTTAAAAAAAGATCTGCCTTGTAGTTGGCATTCTCAGTCTGTAAACAGGTATCTTGTTTAAAGTTTTTTTTTTGACACATGATTTTGACATTTCTATTGTTGCATTTACTGTTTAAAATTGCCTGTAAGCTTAAACCAAGTTCAGTGTTCCTGGGTAAAAGAATCCTGTGATGTTTCTTATGTTAATGTGGAAAATGTATGAGCTTTGATCAGCCATGAGTTTGGTGCTTTTTTGGAGGTAAAATCAATGTTAATGAAAACACCTGGGACCTGTGGAGCTGATTCCATGAATAAGAGTTTTTCCTGAGGAAGTATGAGAGCCTGAGGTTGGGTTCCCAACAACCATATAAGAATCAGCAACAAGAAGTTCACATGGGCTCACTGGCCAGTCAGTCTAGAAAAGCAGTGTGTTCCTGGTTCTGAGAGAAACATTGTTTCAAAAAGAAAAAAAATGGACAGCGAGATAGGATGACAACTGATATCAAGCTCTGGCCTGTACGAGCACACTCACAAATGAACACACCTGCCTGCTCATAAACCCACCCCCCACACACACACACATACCATGTGCTCACACATCACACAAAAAGGAAAACAGTGAGATAAATGTTAATGAATCATGACTACAGACAAAAATAGGTCCTCCTAAACATAAATGTGTAGAAAGCAAGGCTATTTATTAATCAGAATATTAATATGTTGTGACAAGAAACCTATTGAACTATTAGAAAATTCTCTAATTCTATATTCATAGGTACTTTGCAAAACAAAAATCTGACAGGAAAAATTAGGTAAAATGCTACAACAGTGACATTATAACCTGATAAATAAAATATAAAACTCTACGTCCATGAAATCTAACTAATTGAAAGTCTGAAGGAAAGGCTTCTATATTTCCCCAATCTCACAGTGGATTCTTATCAGTTGTTCATTAGTGGAAAGCACATGCTGCTTTTTATGATGCAATAAGAATATGAGATCTTGTCTGTGATGATCCTAGAAGTTGAGCTACAAAGACTCAAGGTTTTGAAAGTAACAGAAGAATTTATTCAAAAGGCTTTATCTGAATCATTTTGCAATTGACACGAACAGTTATGGAAAAATACAATACCAAAATGTGGCCTGAGACAGATGGTGGCACTTTCCTGATTTAAACATCTGACTTTATGTCTGCATTGCAGTTACATAGAGCTGTTTGTGTGTAGGTAATTAAAATGTTTGGAGAATTTAGTTAACCACTTTCTCTCAAATACTTCAGAAGAAATGGATCATACTCTAACTGTGCATTAAGCTTAGGATGTTTTTAAAAAAATAAATCATTACAGTAGAACATGAATGGTTTCATGTCTAAACATATCAAATTATATATTATACACTGTTTATGTATCAATTTTAAGACAATGAAGTTGTTAAAATATATGCCTACTGGTTTAGGTTCAAAATAGGCACATGCCATGCTTTCTTCCCCAAAAGAACAAAATGTACTGGGTTTATCCACGTGTGTTCAATGGTAAGTCAGGAATTTTATGTCAAGATGAATTTTATATGATTTTGTAGGGTTGTGGTAGTTATATTATCATTCTGAAACTTTTTGTAATATATCCAGTGATTTGGGCATTAACTATTAATCTGTGGCCCCTCAATTTCTTGTGGCCATTTCTGAGACTATACTTTTACCTTTGAGCTTTCTTGTGTTTTACTGGTTTTCATTATCCTACTTCCTTGGTTCATCTCAAAGGAAGTTTTATACACACACCTACATACATCATTGCTTCATTACATGGGAGACATTCAGTGATTCCCAGACACAAAGCTCGTAATAGCAACTCTGAATTTTTGCTTGTTTGTTTCTACCTGTGAATAACAAATTCATAGTTTTTCTGATCAAATTCCTTAGCACTCGCGCATTCTTTGTTGGACAAAGCAGTATGAAATGCTCAACAGTGAATCTGTATGCTCTGTGTAGTATCTAGCTGCTTTTTCTTAGGCATGTGGGCTTTGCTCCCTGGGGTCACTTGAAAAAGGGATCCACAGAAATATAAAAACATTCACATCACCTAGGTTATTGTTAGTGTTCCATCCTGAAATGAGAATCCTGTGCTAATTTATTTGAGAAGGCTTCCATCCCCTAAACATTTGTTCAGCTGCACTCCCCAAAGAATTCTTTTTAGGAACCAGGAAATATAAATGACATTTGAATTAAATGTAATCATAGCATCTCTGCCAGTTGGGCATTAAAATTTAAACTTGAAAAATGCCATTGACTGATGTTGAGAGTGACATATTTCTCAGGTCTTTTTTAGTTCTTCACATTCTTCTGTCTAGTAGATTTACCTCCATCTATTCAGTTTTTATGATGGAAAAGCAATTTCCAAGTCTTGTATTTCTTTATCATGAATAGTAGTGATTATTATTCCTAGTCTCTGAGGATATTTTGATTGTTGCTCCTTTTCACTAAATTTAGTATTTAAAACAATATTTTATTTACTTTAATTTTTATAAAACAAAAATATAATTTCACATATTGAAAACTAAAGAATTTAAAAGAGCAATTTATCACAGACTGGGTGCTTGCTATACTTTGAAAGCATGTGTATAAGTTATGAGGGTGGAGATTTATGTTCCCAGTTTGAACTACAACTAAAAATTCTTTTGGTATGCCTGCCCAACTCACAATGATCTCTTGTTGTGAGAGTCATGGAGCTGAGTGTGATTGCTTATCATACATTGAGTCTGGAGAGCAACCTCTATCCCAAATGAGCCATACCTGTCACTCTCCTAGAAATTTGGGATTGCAATTAAAAAAATAATATCATTCTTATCTGGATTCATCAACAGGGGAGAATATGGACATGTTTAACTTGGTTGAGCATGAAAACATTAAAGTATGGAAAAATAAAATTGATATTCAATAAGAAGCAAAGACAAATGATGGGTTAGCAGAGATTCTTGGGTTCCTGATAAATCTGTTGTCCTTGAAGTCTGTAAGATTCCTAGGCCCAAGTCCTACACATTCTTCTCTCTGCAGCCAAAGCCATTTCAAAATATTTTTTCTCTGCTTTAAAGATGTGGATATTAAAATACTAAATTGTTTATAACACTTGAATCTCTGATCAAAGATGTTGCCAGAAAAAAATGGTAACTATCTGAAAAAAAAAAAATGAGACTCAGCTGTGCCCAAGTCTCTGGCAATACTCGTCCATGAATTCAGACGCAATGTGAAGAAAGAGATGCTAGAAAGGGTAGGATTACCAGAGAAAAATGGTTTAAATGTATGTACAGTAGACACCCCAAGTCAAATTATCTCATGAAAAAAAAGAAAGAAAGAAACATGTCTATAATGACTTTGCACATAATTCACACATAAACACAGGGTAATATGCTATACATCTCTGTGTTTACTTAGTTTGCATGTTGTATATTTATATTATGTATATATTCAGACACACATATATATATGTATATATAACTAAATGCATCCTCATGCACTTTCTGTAATAATAATTACAAATAGCAGTGTATGTATCTGCCTGGCACAATTGCAAAGGGTTCTCCATGAACTCAGAAAGTATTAATTTTAGGTGATAAACGTTTTTGTTTCCCGAGTCTACACTACATTAAGTTATGAAAATATAGAACTAAATTCTTAAACTACAAATTTAAAACACCAATAAATCAGCAGACCTGTGTATTATGAATTTTCTGCCCTCTACATTTTAAGAAGTGAAATGTCTCTGGTTTTGCCCGGATTTTGCCTTGTCTTGTTGTATCTTGTTTGGCTGTCATCTCTTGGAGGCCTGCTCTTTTCTAAAGAGGAACCAGAGGGAGAGGATCTGGGGGAGAGTGGAGGTGGCGGTGAGCTAGGAGGACTAGAAGGAGGGGAATTTGTGGCCCGGATGTGTTGTATGAGAGAAGAATCTATTTTCAGTTTTAAAAAGTGTACTACAATATCCTCCATACAGTTCCCAAAAAGGCTTTAAAAATCAAAACTTAGTTCTAAGTATACAATATGTTTGTTTTACTTTGAAATTTTATTGAAAAAAAGTTTTTTGAAGATGGAAATTGTCAAATTCTCATATTTGACAGGCCCTTTCCCAATAAAATGGTCTTTTTTTCTGATTCATGAACTGCATATAAAGTTACTTATCTGATGAGATACAAAGTTTCAGGTCTCAAGTTAACGGCCATAACCTAGGAAGATTTCTTGATTTTTCTGAGTAAAAAGATTTCACAACAAATGGGTAACACTTCCTTTACTAGCTCATTGTAACAGAATATTTCAACCTAAACAATGAAAGAACGCTGATCTCAGCAAGAATACAATGATATGTGCAACATAATAGCAGAAAAGAAGGAAAAATAGTAGGAATTGTTTGCCAGGTTTTGAGAGGGCAAGACAAACCCCACTTTAAAAGAAAACTCCATTTTAGACAGTTCCCATAAAAACCCCAAACAGTTCCACAAAAGACCACACATTGCTAAAGTCCCCCTCAGAGCTAGGTCACCATCACTGGGGTGGGCCGGCAGATGAAGAACTTGGATAAACAGCATCTGCAAACCCCAAATGTCCATGTGGCTTTCTGATAACCACTGTTGAAAATTCCTCCAGGCCCTAGCCAATAATTTCAAAGGTTACATACCCTCACCCAGTCCTGAGACTCCAAGGCTTGTACCTCCCTGCTTGTGGTTTTTCTCTTTAAAAACCCCTAACTCCAAGAGCTCAGAAACGTCCTCCTCCACCCACTGTGTCAGAGTGCTGGACAAAGGTCCGAGCTCGAGCTTGTAATCAATAAACCCCTGTGTGTTTGCATAGGATATCGGCTCTGTGGTGGTCTTGTTTGGGGGTCTCACAATACGGGCACTACAGTTTAAAATCTAGAAAAATAAACAACAACTGTACTTGGCATGGTACAGAAGAAGTCTTTACAAAAGTTTGCATGGATATATTTAGTAGAAAAAAATTAAGGAGGGCTCATGAACTGAACTTAGGGCCTTTACTCAATACCAAATTTTAAAACAGCATCTGTCTTAATAAAACATGATGGAAAAGTCACTTCCACTTACACTATTTAAGAGAACTTAGTGAGCTGTAGACAATGAGAAAGCAGTATTCTAGAGTTCTTACTTCTTTGGCCTCATGATAGGTCAAATTCACAAAATAGGAAAGTTTGACAATTTGAATCTTCAAAAAAGTTTTTTTTCAATAAAATTTCAAAGTAAAACAAACATATTGTATATTTAGTGAGCAGTAGACAATGAGAAAGCAATGTTCCAGAGTTCTTACTTCTTTTGCCTCATGATATGTCTAGAAACCTAGTATACTGGAAGATTGGGTCCGTGCAGGAGCACATGAGAAAAAGAAGTTTGAAAAGTTGGTCTAAGTTGAGACCTTGAAAGTTTTCCCCCCTTCCACTTTAACATATCTGTCAGTGTCAACCTTGTTCCACTCACTTTTGGGCAGCCATGTTGGTGAGACATTATGGGTGCAGCTTCTAAAATTCCTCATCTTACACAGTCTTACAAAAAACTTCTGATCTCTGGCTACTTCAATCAAGCCACCCTGTCTTCCCTGAGCCTTGGGTGCAGGAGTTGTTCTGTAGTTGTATGAATGAGCTTCTCATCTCTGCATTTTGATTGGTTGTGGTTTTCTGTAATGGTCATCATCTATTGCAAAAATAAGTTTTTGTTGTTGCTTTCTTTTTCGCGAGGGGTGAAAACTACACTGTCTGCCATTATAATAGAATGTAGTTAGAGACTATGTTAGTTTACTAAATTGGCATTTGTTGGTTCTCCTCCAAGATCCATGATTTTACCAGCCCTGAGAAGTTGGCTAAGTTTCCAGTACCAACCTTATTAACATGTCCTTAAGTGTAATTAGAGACCTCCTGATTATCACAAAGGTGTGTGTGTGTGTGTGTGTGTGTGTGTGTGTACTTACAGAATGAATTTATGGAATAAATTACAGGCTCCACTCCAACAATGGCTAGCTCTGAATGGAATTTTCAAGAATCTGGTGGTTTCTCAGTCCCATGATATTGAGAGCTGCTGGTAGCAAAAGACCATGGGAGTATACAGCCAGTGACAACCAGTGTTCAGAAGGTCAACCTATCAGAACCAAGGGTTCTGTTGGAGGAAACCATCACACAAGGCATTATGGAATTATTGCCTTTTGAATGAATTGGCTATTTCTTGTTGTAAACTTCTTGTGCAATAACAGCTATGATATCTCCCCACTTACTGTACTTTCCATGTTATGTGTACATGTAATCTCATGACTGCATCTCAATCTTATGGGCACACATGATTGTGGATAGTCAAGAAGATGGTTTCTTATTCAACCGTACAATTTTTATGATTAGAAACATACTAAAATATACTTCATAACTAGTTCTATTGTTCCATGTGGACTGTGGACACTTGTTCTCCATCCTTAGCCACTGACAAGGTAAACATTGGCCAGACAAAGTGTCCTTGTGGAACTTTCACAGAGAGGAATTGCAGGTGCCTGGCCTTGTTGGGTCAAAACCCTTCAGAAGAATTACAGTGAACCAGAAGTGATAAAGCAGGTGTCTGGCCTTGGTATATCCTAGTCCTTCAAGAGATCAATAGCACCTATGTTGCCCTAAGCTTCCTCCACTGGCACCTTCCCACTCGGATTCAAAAAACAATTAACACTTTGTATTTATTCCTACACCAGTTTTTAATGCAAGATTTTAGGCTCAGTAGACTAACTATGTATAGGTCCTGAGATTCAGGTGATTGACAGAAAAAGGCTGTTAACTGACTAACCACGTCTGCATATTATTAATCATACAAAATAGTGCAATATTCTTTGCCTTTTCCTTAAATCTCTCATTGGTTTAATTTCTTCCCTTGTAGCCCTTGTAGTTATCCCTTTAAGAGACAGTCAGAACATTTTACAACCTACAAGCCCCTGGGAAAGTTTTTTCCAGGCAGGTACCTGGGGAGAATTAGATACCATGATACTGGGTGTCCCAGTTGGTCTTCTGTATATTCTGGAATACCTAAGAAATAGGCTCCAATGCCAGTGAAGGAATGGATATGCTGACAAGGTGAGGACAAGCAGACGAAGAATAAAACAAACAATCCTGTCCTTATTCCATTAACTTATATAGACTTCCAGAAGAAAGTGTGGCCCAGATTAAAGGCATGCCTTCCTCAAGATCTGGATTCAAGGCATGTGTCATCCCACCTCAAGTTCCAGATCAAAAGCCTGTGTCTTCCAACCTGAAGACCCGTATCTCAGGCATGCCCTCCTTTTCTGGATTGTAGTTCATTCCAGATATAGTCAAGTTGATAACCAAGAATAGCCATCACAGTATGCTACTACTACACCCTTAGGGATATTGTGCCAAACTAGTTGCTAATATGGTTCTTAGGTGTCATAGTTGGGTAGGGCTATTGATTGATTCCTTCCCTTGGAAGCTTGCATGGTGTCTTCCAGTGCTTTGAAAGCTAATCCTACAGGAGAAGGCTTCCAGGTCAGATCCATCACTGGTCCTGTGGTCCCTGTGTGTGCTACATGTATAGTGTCTTCATGACTAGGGACTTATCTCTCTGCCTTTGAAAGGAAAGAAGGTCATTATTAAAAGCCGATAATGTTTTGGGAGTCTCTTGAACAACCCTGAACAACAACTCAAAAGATATCTATGCCTGATGCTGTGGTTTTTGTTAGATGGTCTTTGGCTCTTGGCAGAGTGTCGTCAGCCCAGATTGGAAAATGTCAGTTAAACAATATATGTATACACTGAATTATAAGTATTATAGGTATTTTTAATTAGGTAGTTAATAGTGTGATTCCTTTTGACTTTTTCAGACCTCATTTTGTCTTTCTCGATATATTTTTTTTATGTTGATCCCCATCTCTAATTAGAGCCTTACCCTATTTTTTCCATTTCTCCCTTCCAATCCATTGTCCTCTGATATTCCCTTGTCTATTGCCACACCACACACACACACACACACACACACACACACAGAGTCCTCTTTACTTTCCTTGTTTCTGTATTTACTACTGGTTATATACTCACATCTGAAGATTTGGACCTAGGAACCTCAGATCATAAAGAACATGTGACATTTGTCATTCTGGGTCAGAGTTGCCTCTTTTTCACTTCTAATTGCTTACAACTAGTATATAAAATTTGTTTAGTTTAGCTTTTATACATGAAATGTATATTTTGCAAACACACCAGTTTGTGATTAGTGCTTTGATATTTTTCACCAGCCCCATTTCAAATAGAAAACGGGGGACAGTAGATGGAATAATGATTTTCAGATCTTGTGCTGATTTGAGAGCAGATAACAACAACCCTGAAGGAAGTAAATACGAGCATCAGCATTGCTTGGCTTGCTTCCAGGGAGGAACTTCAGGGAAGCATCACAGATAAGGAAGAATAAAACAGATTTTCAGATTTTATTACTTCATGGAGACAACTAGATTTGGTAAGAAGTTGGAAAGAATCTGTAGAGAAGACTACCAGAGAAACCTGAGAGTAAATGAAAGATCTCAAGATTAAAGCAGGGAGAACTTTACGTCATTGAACACTGACCTAGGCCAAGATAGCATGAGGCTGCATTGGGGCTGAAAAGAACATGGATGAATATCTCTGTTCTTCTGTCTAAGTATCTGAAGAGTTCTCCTGGGATGGAAAATACCTCATGATGGCAAAAATAAAGCGGACCACCCTAATACAGAGGACACGAGGTGGAGTCCAGAGAGCTTTGAAAGGAAATGCTAGCTAGCCTTGGAATATAAACCTCTATTGCTTCAACAATCAAAAAAAAAAAAAAAGAAAGAAAGAAAGAAAGAAAAAAAAAGAAAACTCAAATGTATCAAACGAATTCTAACAAGTGTCCTGGAACCAAAAGCAAGCTCAACATTATTAAGTTTAACAAACAAGGTGTAAATTTACAATATTTTTGAAAGCTGTATTTAGCATTAGACATGTAATGTAGGAAAATATGGTTCAAAAAGAAGGAAGAAAAATCAAACATGCTCAGAAATATGGTAAAATTAGCATCAGTATTACAAATACGTCTATCAGAAATATACTTCTATTCTAAAAAGGCAAAGAAAATATGAACATGACAGGAGAGCACTGAAGAGTCCCAACTGACATGCAATACACAGTGGGAGACAGAGTGCATGACAATGATTTGCAGGAAGCTACAGACATGAAAAGAAAAACAATCAGTGCAATTGAAGATATAGAAGAAGAAGCAATAAAAAATTTAATATACTGAAGAGAAATAAAAGGTTCTAAAAGAAAATGAGCCAAGTGTCTCAGAGGTGTGAGCAGTGTAACAGGTGAATGGCAGAAGCCACCGGAGAAACTGACAGAGGACAAGAGAATGTGCTTAAAGAAATACATACAGTACCAAGTCTACCCAACGTAGTCATAAGGGCATGGATGCAAGAAACAGCCACAGTTAACTGAATAATTCCAAGATACCATTTGTTTTTTCTTCGCACTTAGAGTAACATTATCAGCATCAGTTATTCGTGTGAGCAGCTGAATGCTACTTTTTCAGATAATTGTCTTCTACAATTTCAAGAAAAAACAATGTTTAATGTACAAATGCTATTCCCTACATCTTCATTTCTTGTTTGGGTTTGAAGGACAGTTTGGTATCATGTCCCTTTGTCCCAAGAAATTTTATTCCTCTGCTGGACTGTTATTAGTAAAAAAAATATTTGGAACTTCAGTCATTTGGTAAGTATTGCGTTTTCCCTCTCATTGGTGATATTCTGTTACAGTTTCTGCTTCACTTTGGCTCTTGAACTATGGCCTTCTCATTGCCTTGAACTCACATCGGCTTCACAAAAAGTGCACTTGATTAATGATCAGTTCACTTTTTTCTTCAGTTGTTTGTAAGTTTTCTACTTTAATTCTTGACAACCAGGCTATGAGTCCTGGAGGTTTGGATCAGTTTGTCATTATACTACTTGATATTGCTTGAGCTCTTGGCTGGGTCTAATAGTTTTCACATTGAGCGAAGAGCCTTCAGCTATTGTTCTTAAAAACCATCCATCCCTGCTCTCTACTTTATGCTTTAGATTTCAATTGTGCACATTATAATGGTGTCTTTTCCTTTGCATATCACTGAGGTTTTGCTCATTTTTTTTATCAGCTGGGTTTTTTCTAGTTTGTACATCAATTTCTCCTCCTTTTTTTACATAACAATTGATCTTAACTCTTTCAATGTCCAAGATGTTAGTGAGCTCATCACATAATATTTTAACTCAGATATATTTTTAATTTTAGAATTTCAACTTGTTAGTTTTTAGTTTTTATTTCTTTAATATTACCCTGTGTTCACTTACTATGACCAGAAGCAGGAAGGCTACTTGTCTTCAATGAATTTTCACGAAAAAGCTATAGGAGCATACCTAAGTGAAATCAGTGAGTTTCTAGATCACAACTCCTTAAACTTTTCTCACTTACAACCCCTTCTTGCCAAGAATATTTTTACATGACCTTACAAAGGTATTTATGGTAGATTTATATGTCAAGTATAGCTGATAGTAAGTCATAACAAAATTTATTTTAAGATAGTTATTTGGTATACATATAATTTTCCCATTTTTATAAGATTTGTATTTTCATGTAAAGAATTCAACTTGGCTGGATGTTTGATACTCAAAATATAACATCCTTAACGTTTTTTTTTTCAGATTTAAGTCTATATTTTGATTTCCCAATCATCAGTGTTGAGAATATGACTTCACTTGGGTATGTAGCACAAATTGGCATTATTATCTACATCTATACTCTAGTTCCAAGCCAAAATTAATTCAACAAAGACTTATAAAACTTAATCCAGCAACTCAAATAGAAATATTTTAAAACTCAAATATTCTAACAATACAATCCAAACACATACAAATTTGATACTTACGTCCTGAGGAATGATGCAAGGAAATTATCGAAAGCCTGTTTTTGAGAAGTGGTTCTGCCCTTTTCAGGTCTAAGCCAACCAGCAGAGAACACAGATGCCTCCACCACCACCACCTGCCCTTCACCTCCATTCTTCTTGGTTTGTGTGGAGCACAATCAACTAGGAACCAGTCCGACGCCTCTGGTGCTGGGAGGTCAGGCACCATCATATCTAGCACTGCCAGAGGTCTCTAGGCCTGGGCACCAGAGAGAAGAAAAGCAACAGCTCCATGCCGTGACTTGTGGCTTGTCTGGTGGGACTCAATCAAGTGTCACCTGTGACCCAAGCAAGAGTCCTGGTGCCAGACGGTAGGGAAGCATTATGGTGAACGAGTACAGATTGGGGAAATGAAAGAGAGAGAGAGAAACAGGACAGTTCATGGGCTGGGGAGAAAGACAGATCTGAAGAGGTAGGGTGGTGAGAACAGACTGATGTGAATGGCCTGCTAGTCACCTTAGTTCAAGGTGATATCTGGGCCTAGGCTATTGCCAAGAGCTAGGTCTTCGTCCAAGACCCTAAAGCAGCAGAGAGGGCCTGTGTTGACGTCAGTGGCTCCTGTTGCCACTGAGGGCCATGTAGGTGTCTGAGGGCCTTGCTGCTGCGGGTGGCCTACACTGCCACCTCAGACCATGGTGGCATCCTGGCCCGGGTTGCTGCTGAGGACCATGGACCCAGACATGGTCTGAGTTAAAGTCCCAGGCTCTTCTTACCACCAAGGGCCATGTGGATGACCAGGGTCTGGTCAGCCACCCAAAACCATGTCCGTGTCCGAGGACCATGCTGCTGCCAGGGCCATACTGATCTGGGTGGCTTGTGCTGCTACCTGGGGCCATGGAGATGTCTGGGCCAGTGCTGCTGCCAAGGGCCATGTCTAAGTCCAAGTTCCTACTACAGCTAGGGTCTGTGATGATGTCCGTGTCCCATGTTAGGGGATCATTGGAACCATGCTCTGCTGAGCTAGCTCTGCCCTTCACTGGCCCTGAGATAGCTGGTCCCCTGCTCAGGAAAGATGGCCCAACCCCTCACCACAGGTGTGCACCTCACCAGAGCAGCACACTAGAACTGATCCTGTAGTTGGGAACGCAGGTGAGCAGACCCTGAGGGCATGAAAGCAGGAGAGCTGACCATGGCCCCCATATGCCAACTGGTGGCATGGATGAGGGAAAAATGCCCTCCACCCTCCGCCCTCCACCCTCCACCCCTTGCTACCTGTGAGAGCTGGCCTCAGGCTCATGAGAGTGAGAGAACTAGTCCTGTCCCTCACCAGCTGCAGCACGCAGAAGAGCGGGCCCTGTAGCCCACCTGAGTAGCACACTAGAGATGACCATGTTGTGGAGTGAGCAGGTGAGCCAGTCCTGAGGGCATGACAGCAGGAGAGCTGACTCCACCCCTCCCCCTTCATGTGCCCCCTACAGCAGTCAGGAGAGAGGACCCTGCACCTTGCCTGGGCAAAACAGTAGAGCTGGCCCTGGTGTTGTGAGTGTGGGTGACCTGGATCTGAGGGCCTTAGAGCAGGAGAACTGGCCCCGCTCCTTGCTGCATGCTGCATTAGATGAGCTAGCCAGGGAAGTATTAGAGAGCTTTCCCAGATAATAATGAGAAGGGAAAACTGGCAGGCTGACCAACCCAGCTACCACCCAGGCCCAGAACCAAGACTGTGAGTTTGCCCACCCCAACATGCACTGAATCAATGAACTGTTGGAGCAGGTGAAGGGGAGTAACCTACAGATCCAAAACAGCAGGATCTCCATAACACAGGACAATGACAGTATACCTAATAAGAGCCCCAGTGAGAGCCCATTAGGTGGCATACCAGAAACCAGAGGCCTTGAGCCAGACCAATGATTTGTGGCAATGAACACTTGAAAGTAAAGATGAATGGTCTAAAGGTAAATTGTGTGACTCAATGGGCTATACTACAGCTTCCAGAACAAGATTCTTCTTCTTCTTCTTCTTCTTCTTCTTCTTCTTCTTCTTCTTCTTCTTCTTCTTCTTCTCTCTCTCTCTCTCTCTCTCTCTCTCTCTCTCTCTCTCTCTCTTCACTTGTTTTGCTTCATTTCTTTGTTTAGTTTTGGGTTTTTCTTTTAAATTTGGTTTTGTTTTGGAAGGAAGTTGGCAAAGACAGAGGATGCATGTGAGGGGACAGGGAGGTAAGTGAGAGGGGAATGCATGATGTAAAATCCACAAAAAAAAAATCAATGAAAGTTTGGGGGGAAAAAGTCTTTTTCAGTAATTAGGTCATTATGTTTCTCTAAGAGCAGTAAACTTTTTGTGTACACTGGGAACATTTTAATTCACAAACATTATCATGTTTCAGATCTAAGCCAAGATGTTTCAGGCAAGTTGGTTGCTAGGGCATGGTGTCACCATGCACAGAGCAAGGTGCATAGATCTTGTGTTCAGAACCAGGGCTACTGTGCAGTAACAGTGCAATGTGACAGAGTAGAGCTCTTCCAGAAATACCTCAGATTCGTTACACGTTTGATTTTGAATTAGTTAGAAGTCTTGCACACTCAGAAATGTTGAACGGTTGCCAAATTCTTAATGATTCTCACATTCAGTTATAAGATGCTACATGGGGTCACAACCCACCTTTAAAAGGGCAGTAATCTAGATTATGTCCTCCACCAGTGAGCCTAGATGCTCATGGAAAGAGAAGACAGTGGAAAAAGGAAAAATAGTTGGTTTGGTGAGGCAACTGGCATTTCATTATTATGCCACAAACATTTTGCCATCTTTAAGTACTTGTTAGGAACACAGGCACAGCATACACTGTACATAATTACTATAATGTTTTGGAAACCTTGTTTTAATCTGAAAAAAATAAAAAGTATATCCTAAAAGATCATAAAATAGTCTCTCAGAAAAAAAAATGTCAAAGATTTGATGGCTGATTATTTTTAATATTATTCTAGCCATGTCATTATAAAATAGGTCAAACAAAGATATTAGCCTACCTCCCAATTTACAGATAAAATAATTCGGCTATGATATACTTATATGGATAGTCCAAATTTATGGAGAAAACAAATTAGTATAGCATGAATGATCAGCCCAAGTGTTCACCAGTTGGATTATGCACACTTTAAAATATTGTCAGTTTTATGTAAATAATAGATACTAATCATAATTTCTGTTACATCCCAAATAATGTTTCAATATTTTTCAATGGTGAAATATTGTGTATCCTAATAAAATTTGTCTGAAGATCAGAGAACAGAACAAGTCACTAGATTAAGCGTAAAGGCCAGGCACACACCTTTAATCCTAGCACTCAAGAGGCAGAGATCTGTCTGGATTTCTGAGTTCAAAGCCACCCTGGACTACACTACACGAGATTGACTCAGTCTAGGAGAGAAACAGAGCCAGGAAGTGGTGGCACATACCTTTAATCCCAGCACTTGAGATCTCATGCCTTTGCTTAGGTAGCACACAGGCCTTTAATCCTAGCACTAAAAAAAAAGTGATGGCTAGGCAGAAAAAGGTATATAAGGTCTCAGGAAACAGGAACTGAGGCTTTTCAGTCTGAGGAGTTCTAGAGGTAAGATGTGGCAGTGGCTTGTTCCTTTGTCTCTGATCATTCAACATTTACCCCAATATCTGGCTCCTGATTTTTTTTTTTTATTAAAACACTGTTTAGCATTCGTGTTACATTTTTCTAAATGATTGAAGGTTGGCAACTATTAATTAGAGTATGTGATAGAAACTTATTTGTGAAGGTTAATTTTTAGTACATGTTAATCATTACCTATAAATTATTATGTGCAAATAGCTGTGCCTTGCACAGTCTCCAGCAAGCCAGTTTTAGCAAGTTAGGATTAAATTCTTTTTCCCACTTTCCTTTCTTCTGTGATCCCTCCTAGCATCTTTGCCCCCTGCCCCTCCACCCTACCCACACACACACAAAAAAAAATCTGACCATTACACTTCCACTGTCTCAAAAAAATAAACAGGAAACTCTGTAACATTAACAATTCCACTCTGTCATAAAATTTGCCATCATATCAAAAAGCATGATTAATCCCTATAATATTCTAAATGTACCAAACCTAGCCTTATGCTAGGACACTGGTTAACATAGTACATTACTATTATTATACTTAATGACAGATTTTTATGTAAATTTCATCACTCTGTCTTAAATCTAGCAGTCCGAGAGCAATAAAACAAGTTATGCAGAATACTGAGCTCAACACTTGGATAAGTTAATACTTAGTACATGCTAGTTGTCTATCCCTTGAGAATTGTATACAATGTATTTTGATTATATTAACCCCCTTCCCCCAACTCCTTTCATACCCACCTCCACTCAACTCCTGCCCAACCCACCCAACTTTGTGTCCTCTTTTCTTTTTTCATTCATCAGGTCCAAATTGTGCTGCCAATATATTCTTCAGTGTGTGAACAAGTTGCCAGGGGCAATGCTCTTAAAGAAAACTAAATGTCCTTCTCCCAAGAGCTATCAATTAGCAGTAACTCAGAAGTTAGAGGTGAGGCTTCATGTTCACCTCTCCTCTCCATGTTGGGATTTGGGCAGGCTTGAGCTTGCCCAGATATTGTGCCTGCTGTCACAACCACTGAGACAGCTGTCCTGGTCTATCCAGAAGGCATTGTTTCCTTGTAGTCATACACCAACACTGGCTCTTACCCCCTTTCCATATGCTCTTCCATGAGCCCACAGGGAAGACTGGTTATGTGTGATACAGATGTCCCATTTAAGGCTGAGGGCTCTGCAATCTCTTATTCAATGGATTAATCCTGGTCTAATGTAAAAAGAAGCTTCTGCAATGAGCATTAAGAGATGCACTCATCTATGGGCACACCCACTCCTAATGACTTGTCAATATTTGCTGCTTTAAGTATTGTATGTATATGATATTTAAACTATAACTGAAAAAAATTTTAAAATCTAGAATAATATTTTCCAGCAAAAAAAATCATCTAATAAAAAGCTATGTTGCCTCTTTTATTTGTGGATACTGCTTTTTATTTATTTTGTTGTTGTTATTGTTGTTCTTTGTGAGGTTCTTTGTTGTTGTTGTTGTTTTCATTTCACAAAATTAGTTTTTCCAGTCTACCCATTAGGAATCCAGGCTATCCTTGTTTTGAAATTTCAGGGTGGGAGGTATCCAATAAGGTCTTTATTTAGAGCTATATGAAATACAATAGATTGCATTCAATACAAAATTGGGTGATTATAAGAGTCTGAGAATTGATATAGTTGGTCTATAATCAACATTTTAAGAGTGAATTTCTACCAGTCTTTAAACTGCCTTGATCCATCCTGCTGCTCCATTTGACTGGTAAGAAGAGCTGAAAATTGCACAAGATGAAATGTTTTGCACGAGGCCAAAGACTTTATAACCCTAAGGAAGATTAAAGAGCTCTTTTTCTGGAGGATCAACCTAGACAGGCCCCAAAGTGTTTTCCTGTTTCTCTGACCTCAGACAGAGCAGGGTAGCTCAGCCCCCTACTGGGCCAGTGTTTCCCACCCCTTACTGTGGGGCAGAATTAATTAGTACCTCTGAAGCTTTTCCAAACTACTGTCCAAAGGACATAGATAACAGTGGCCCCTCAAGCATAATCATCCTGTCAACCTTTCCCACCCAGCGGTGCATTTTCAGAACTGATGTTTTAGCAGGCATAGTCCTGCAGTAAATTTAGCACAGCAACATGAAATGTGCGATTTCTCTCTGGGGAGAAACTATTTAGTATTTTTTTCTTTTGCAGATTAATAGCCCTAGATTTATTATTTTTGTCCAGCTACTGAGAATAGCCTTGCATTTTGGTGTGTAACCTGAATGGAACTGTTTGCCTCGGCATTTGAAACACCAGCAGCCTCAGAATAGTTTCTAAGCAAGGGCACCCAAATGGACGCCTGATGGGAGAGAGGATCATAGCTGCAAAGGGACTGAAGACTACAGCTTGCACACCATCCATCATGGTGCTGTCTGTGGCTCAGAGTGGGCAGTTTGTCGCCTCTGCTGCTCCTGGGAGTGAGAGCCTATCAATCTAAGCATTTCGGTGATGTCTGCTGGGCCTTTTGCTCTCCACTGGCTTGCAGATCTGCAGCTTTTCTGCAGATGATCCCTGCCCTTCCATCTGCTTTAGCATCTGTGCTAGGAGCAAGAGTAGAGCTTCACAGCTGTGGTTTCCTTGGCCCAGACTCCAAGACCAGCTTTGCAGATGCTCTAAGTGCAATATAATTGGGGTAGTCTTTCAACCGCTGCTCACATGTTCCTTTTGAGTTATGCAGAGAAGAAAATAAAATCCATCCATCAGAAGTAATCCAGCAAAAGGGAGACTGTTTTTTCCCCTCTTTATTCAGAGAGTCACAGCAAATTACCTAGGTAAATAATTAATCAAGATTTCTGCTAAAGATGAGTCAAGTCATTGACGGTCTGTGATGAGAAAAGTGTGAAGAAAGAGTGTGGCACTAAAAATGAACAGGAATCAAAGCTAACTGGTTTACAAATTTGTAATTTTATACTGTGTTGGTCTGTTCATTTGTTTTTAAGTCTATATAACAGAACAGCACAGACTGGGTAATTTTGGAAGAACAGAAATTTATTTCTCATACACCTGGAGGCTGGGAAGTCCAAGGTCATGAAGCCAGGGTCTGGTGAAGGTCAGTGGACTGAATGAAATCAAGAGCAAACACACAAAGACACGATGACGATACTAATTCATTCTTAAGGACAGAACCCTCGGGCCCTTGCCCTTCCCAGCACTGTTACAAGGATCAAATGATGGCATTTTAAACAGCCTATTTAGCTCACAGCTAAAGATGTCCAAGAAAATGGTGCTGGCGTCAGCTCAGCTTTAGTAAGGACTTCATTGAGGATGACAACATGATGGTAGGAATGCATATGAGAAGGAGCCGTCTCATAGTGAGACAGGAAGTCATTCAGCACTCACACTCACTTTTGTATAACAACTTTCACAAGAGAACAGTTATTTTCTGTAGGAACTATTCAGTGTCCTAATCTTTTCCCATTTAGGCTCTATCCTATAAAGATCTCACCATCTTTTAACATGACTACAAGACCCCTACCCTCTAGGACATGAACCCTTAACAGAGAAGCTACAACCAACAACAGCAATTGATATGGCAGGTAGGGAATCAATAGCTCCAAATACATTTGATCTATGCAGCCTCCAAGAGATCATCAGAGATCCACGAAAGGGACTCAAGATCCACTCTATTGGCCGCCCACTCTGACTTCTAGGGAATGCTCATTGATTTTTTTACTTACATAGAGTCTGATAAGCCTATGAACTCTAATATATCCCAGAATTCAATCAGCAGGAACCCATATTAATTTTTCTCTTGTCAAGAAGGGTGATGATATATTGATCCAAAATATTTATATGTTCCAACATTTCCTCTCCCAAAATAAGACTACTCTTCTCTTGTTTAACTCTTTCTTAGGAAAAGCAGAGAAATCATGGGTGTTCCACTAGACCCTCATTGCTGTGTATGTTCCTTGATGTTTCCTAGCCTTCCTGTCTCCAAATTCCCAAATACCTAAATATTATCATTTTCTGAAGCACATTCTTCCACTAAATGATATTTGGAAATGACCTTTAAAAACTGGCTTTGTCTTCTCCTGAACAACAAACTCACCACATCACAAAAGCTATGGTTTATTAAATTGAAAACAAAATCTTACACACACACCACAGCATACAAATGCTTTTACATTGCTGTTATTGTGGCTACCACTTTACTATAATTATTGAACCAACCTCAGTTGGTGTAATGGAAGTGAATAAAGATCACTTTCAATATTGAAATGCATACAATGGTTACTAAATATCTATGAAACTGGCAAAATGTTAAAGCTGATAAGAAATTATTATTTCATTTTCTTCTGAGAAAATGTGTTTAGAATTGAAGAAATGTTCCATCAGTAAAGATAGATCCAGCTTACAGTGCTCTGGCAATCCTGGATTTTAGGCTCAGAAAATAATCAAATTTGAAAATGCATTTTTTTGTTGATTTCAACTCCCTATATTGTTTCTGTTAATAGGCATTTATTATATGCACAGCAAATATAGCAGAAAAAAATATAAACCAGTCTTTTATTAAACCATTGTTTCCTAAGAACGTTTTTTAAGGATATTTTCATTAAAGATGAAAGAGAAGAAATGCTTGAAGAATATTTTTGAAAGGCATATTTCATTATTAAAACATTTATCTTTATAGGAGCAAATAAAATATCAGTGCCAAGAGAAGAAGAAAAGGCAAAGGGAGTGCTAGCCTTCCCATATGGTAGCTTCTCAACCTACTCATTTTTATTGTAGAATTCTTCACATGTCCAAGGACACCATGACTCTGCTTTTAAGTTGTGATGCTTTCTAGACATTGTGAATGTTGCTCCCCTTAGTTTAGCTTAAACTCACTCATGCCCAACAGGACTTTCTTGGTTGGGAATTATCTGGCTGCCTGGAAGAGACACACAGTCATGCTAAGTTCAAAGAGATGGGGACAGGGCTACTGGAGGGTTATTGGGGAATTACAAGAAATGCCAATGAAGCCCAAGGGTTTTCATGCTCATTTCCCCCTTGCTTTTCTATAAATGTCTCTGATTTATTCTCTTCTCTTTTTCTATTGAAACTATCTCTGTGGCCCCTGGTTTGACCTGAGACAGTTTAAATATCCTAAAAATAATAAGTTCAGTAAACTTAGATCAAATTCCTGGGAGACAGAATCTAATTGGCTGCTTGAAAGTCAAAAGGTAAATTCCTGTGGTCAGGACATCTGTCACTGAGTGAAGCTGTTGGTCTTTCTAGGGTTGTGGAGGTCATTTGAGTCATGACTGCTTTCCACAGGACCTATGCTTTTCCCTGCA
Organism: Peromyscus nudipes; assembly: GCA_902168325.1. Lineage (NCBI taxonomy): Eukaryota > Metazoa > Chordata > Mammalia > Rodentia > Cricetidae > Peromyscus > Peromyscus nudipes. The sequence goes on along the minus strand of CABHPH010134239.1, from coordinate 13,322 downwards.
GTTCGAGCTTTCATTAGCACAGCTACTGGACACCAGGATCTCACCCAACTTCATCTATGCACATTGATTAAGATGTAAATCCTGTTTTGTTGCCCTTCCCTTTCATTCTCTTGTATTAGTCAACTTTCCTTCACTGCGACAACATCACTGATACTGTCAACTTAAAAAAAAGAGAGAGAAAATTTATTTTATCTCATGGGATTGGAAGTTTCAGGCCATAATTTCTTGGCACCATTGATCTTGGCCTGTAGCAATAGCACATATCATTCCAGGGAGCAAACACATAATGAAGAAAAGATGGCAGCCAGGAAACATAGGACAAAGTCTTTGTATTTAAAGTAATAACTTTTAATTATCTGAATACAAAGAGTGAAATGTACCTAATATCAATAAAAGAAGGTATTTACTAAGGAAGTTAGTACAACTACAACTACCACATCGTATTCAATATACATTTCTCAATACAAGAAACTGAGATATGAATTTTATATTCAACATAGTAAAGCATCTTAAAATTTGCCAAGACTGTGTTGCTCGTGAACATTCAGGTCAGTGATCTATTCTTAATGTCTAGTAATCACAAATGATGGAGACAAATCAAAGTAATAAGCCTGTTTTGTAGAGTTTCTCAACTTCTAAGTTGTAAATTATCTCTCCCAAATCAGTTTCAAGCTACCAGTAATCATGATGTCTTAACAAAGAATAAGAAACTGACACCCTAAATCTCCTCTCAGGACAGCACAGAGTAAGGCAATTATCCAGAAGCAGAACAATTCTGAGGCCCACTGTAGTATAGTGTCTGACCTCAGACTTGTCTGTAAAGGGGGAGGGAAATCATTTCAAGGTAGCTAAAGATGTAGCTTTAAAAAAAAATAAAAGCTAAGATGGTAACATTGTCCAGCACTACATGCACAAAAAGATCCAATCATAACTGGACTATTTGGCTCCAAATTTCACTAGTTATTTGTGAATAGGAATGAAAATAAATGCAAAATCGTATTATATGTGATATTTTACAAAGATATAGATTATACATACATTTATATATTATATATATTTGTGTACATAAATATACATAAATATAAATATGTTTTAGATATGGGTGTACATGACAATGATTGTTATATTTTATAAGAATGGCTTGGGATAGAGACTTAAAAAGAGATCCACTTATTTTGCATTTTGTGTTAGATCATACATTATCAGCTATATTACACTACATATCGCATATATAGTAGACATGAGATTGTTTGACATGCCTTCCAACCAACCTGCAGTAGGTGACTTCATATGTCACCTTGGTTGGGTAACATAATAATTTTGAATGTTTTTATGAGTTGCTTTGTGGTAAGATTGACATTTGAGTCTACTAACCTGATGGGAATTACTCACCCTGGCCAAGCTCCCTCTCGTACAGATTTTTCTGAGACAGGAACTTGCTCACTCAAAAATACCTTGACCTCTCAGACCTTTGCTTTTAACTATCAAACAACTACTCTTGGGATCATTTGCTTCTAGCCACTAACTTTGTCATCAAGCGAGCTTCCCAATCAGCAATGTCAGAAATGATTGTTTCTCTAATTTTTTTTTCAAAACCGAATTACTTTGGAAGTGATAAGAAGTAGTAGAAATGATTTATTACACATTTGTTTGAAAATTGGACACATCTGTGTTGAAGGGAGAAGCCTGACTCGATCAAGGGGAGCCTTTGGACAGTCTAAGATCATGCATGAGCTTTTCTTGTGACTGCACTACACGGGAGCAATGGTGCAGATTTGTCCTGCTGATCTCTGGGGCCTGGCCTGCGGCCATTCCTAAATGCTAATCTTTGCTTCTGTTGCAGATTCAATCTTAGTTCCTTTCTGCCATCTGCTCCTTGTGCTGTTTCCAAACACGGCAGCTAAGAATTTGTTCTCTTGGTTAGCAACACAGAGATTATTATGACACAGGTCAATTGTCAGATGAAAAAATGGATATGGTATTCAGGCAATACATGAAATCTGCCTAAGGACAGGCCTAATGATAGACACAACAGGTGGAAGGAAGAACTAGGCTTCCAGTCTCAGTATAGAATGTAGTATGGAAATCAGCCCATTCTTACAAATGAATTTCTTCCCCTGGAAAATATCTACCTATGTCAGTTTCTAACATATTTGCATGGCAATTATCTGGCAGCTACTGTCCATTCATAATAAATTTCTTCATTTTTCAGTGCTATTAACAGGCTATGCTATTATAAGCAGAACTAATTAAGAAGATAACTCTGGACCAGAGTGTAAGCCACTTCACAGAGATTAGCCTCCTAGTTTAGATGCATACAAACAAGGTAGCATGGGAAATTTCAGGTCAAAAATGGAAGAAAATGTATTTTTCTAGATCTAAACAAAACTGTCAAAGTGTAGCCGTTTTCATGTTTTAGGGATTTTTGTGAATTCTTTAAAACTCATAACCCTCAAGAGAAAGAGGATTGGGAACCAATATTCTAAAAAAGGAAAGACAGAAAAACAGAGATGATAAAAAAAACTAGATGTGAATGAACCCTTGGGTGGAGAATACAGTCCTCATCTCCAGAGTTTCAGATCCTACACACAGCAGAGAACTGGGGACTTGCTTATACTCCACTGTCGTCACACTTGACTGAATTCAACACTGTGAACTCAGTTAATTATGACCTCTCAATCCACAATGGAGATGTTGTTTTTCTTTAATTTATAAAATCAGAGGATTTGAAGTACTTCTTTGATGGTTTTTAATATATCTTTAAACTATTTTTATTGGAAAACCTTTTTCTATACACTATATTTTCATTGCTTTTCTCTCTCCCAATTCTGTTATATCCTACCTCCCTACCCACCCAAATTCCCCCCCACACACCTTTCTCACATCTCTCTTTAAAACAAATAAAAATAATTTAAGAATGTAAGACAAATTGCTAAACAGTCTTATTATTAAAAAAGAACCCGGAGCCAGATATTGGGGTGAATTCTGAAAGATCAGAGAAGCAAAACAAGCCACAGGCAACCTCACCTCAACAACTCCTCAACCCATCCTGTTTCCATGAATCCTCAGACAGAAACCCGAATGGATCTCAGCTGAACTGTTGCTAAAAGCCTAAAAGCCTCTAGTTCCCGGTCTTCATGCCTTATATGCCTTTTGGCTTCCTGCCGTCACTTCCTGGGATTGAAGGTATGTGTCTTTCCCAAGCAAGACATAAGACCTCAAGTGCTGGGATTAAAGGTATGTGCCACCATGCCTGGCTCTGTTTCCAGTGTGACCTTGAACTCACAGACATCCAGATGGATCTCTGCCTCTGAAATGCTAGGATGAAGGGTATGTGCTACCATTGCCTGACTTCTATATAGTGGCTGGCTTTTCCCTCTGATCCTCAGATAAGCTTTATTAGAGTGCACAATATATTGTGGGACACAATATATCACCACATAAGAAAAACACAGAAATCAAAATAAACAAGCAAAAGACTAGTAAAACAAGAACTTTAGAAAGAAAACTAAATAGGAAGGAGAAGTATTTATGGACACCTAATAATTTTTACTGGGCTCAATAGTTTAGCTTCATAGCAATACCTCAATCAGAGACATGGTTTAGACTGAAATGACCGTACATGCTGCGAGATTTTGCTCCCACTTACTTAATAGAATGAAGGAGCCTAGCAACTTACAGCATAGCTTCTTCCCATGTATTTTTCTTGTCATTGATCAGGTTCCACTTCATACTCTGTTATCATTAGGCTTCAGAGGCCTTAAAATCATTGAAAAATGTATTTGCTTCTCTACCCATAAATCCACTCTCTTCTCTTTTGCTTTTTTCTTTTGTTTCTCTTTTTCATAAATTTTCCAACATTGAAGATCTTTTCATAAATCTTAATCTCAACAACAATAGGATAAGGTGGATGTTAATCTCAGAGATGTCAACGTGCCCAACCTCTTAGATCTAGAAAAATGCCTGGATAGAGGCATATAATTTAATACCATTCTATCAGTTTGTTCCACAAAGGAAAAAAAATCCTAGAAGATTGTATAGCAAGCCTAATTGATTGACTTGCAGATATCACCACCACCACCACCACCACCCCCCGGTGTGGTTAATGTCTTCCTGTTGCATATCTGTAGTTTTGTGTCCTTTAGTCTAAACTAAAGTAGAATGTCTTCAAGTAAAATAACCAGATGCTGCCACTTGGCACCATGAACATCACCTCCCTTCAGACTGATTCTTTATATGAATTGATCTCAATACAGACTAAAGAACAAACTGTGCATTCTGCATGTGAGAGACTCTGGATAGTAGTACTAAAGTCCCTAGCAGGTAGCCTTCCAGTGTTCCTTCAGTCTATTTTATATATAAACGACTTTTGAACTGGAGTGTAGTGACTGTTTTTCTACCATCTGTTTGTTAATCTTTCAAAACACCCTGACTTGTTTTCTAAAAGGATATTTTATTGTAAAGACAATTCTTTCCCAAATTAAGTATCTGTGTCTGAACCCCAGTTGTACTTGTCAACACTGTTGCCCTGGTCTAAGTTAAATGTAATGCCTTAGCGATTTGGATGATGCTTAGTGCTCTGAAGACCACACGTAATGGAGCCCAAGTGATGCTACATTGTTGGCAATCATCCTGAAACTAATAACAGCAGCTACTGATCCTGTAATCTCAGAGGAATTAACAGCCAGGATATCACCATCACCATTAAAAGGCAGTTACAATGATAATGTGCACCCTTAACTCATACAGTGGGCAGTAAGGGGTTATAGGAAAAGTGCTGAGGCAGCAGTCTGAACTAGGCCCACCCACAAGCCCAAACATTTTTTCCTCTGGGTCTACTGCTTGGAAAATATTGAAAGTGGCAGATGACTGAACATCCAAGATACAAGTTTTCTTCCATCTAGCTTGTTTCTTTCTTGTAGGTGAGCCTTGCCAGGTGGCACTGGAAAAAATAAGACCTGCCCCACCAAATGATAGTTGTTTTTATCTGAAAACCCATTCATGTTCAAATTGATAATAGCTAAGAGTTTCAGAATAAAGGAATATAACTGTAAGGCCCAAAGAGAAGAATCAAGAAAGAGAATGGCCACAAGACAAAGATGTACAAGGTACAAGAGTGAAGAAAATGAGAGAGAAATGTAATTCAAATCACTGAAGTCTTGATGAGCCCAGGATATGCTGCAAACATCATGTTGTGTGGGCAATAACACAAAGAACACAGAGGACATGCCCCATTCCCTTCTAATGTGTGCATTTGTCTGGATGATAAGCACATATGATATGTAGAATGTATGTACCTTCACACACACATATACAAACACATACACACACATCCCATATACACACAATAGCAATAACTCATAAAATGAGAGTTAAATGACATGCACAGAAAATGACATTTGAGACACACTACAGTGAGGATAATGGCAGCAAAACTGTATAACAATCAGAAAACAAAGTAATACGACAATTGTTTTCATGTTTTAGCTAATTTAAGCTAGTTGCTTTGACTTACAACCTACAATAGTGTAATCAATGGATGGAGTCATACTTAGATGGTGGTATTGGGAAGTGATAAGCTTGATAGAAATGTTACTGGAGACATGTCTTAAAGAACATATCTTGTCTCTAGTTTTCCCTCTTTTGCTGCTTCCTGGTTACCAGTATGTGAGCAATTTTGCTATCACCCTCTTCTTTTCTGCCATCAGGTTGTGCTTTGCTACAGGCAAACAAACAGTGACACCAGACAGAATGGGCTGAATCCTCAGAACCAGAAGTCTAGAAAAACAACATTTCCTTTTAAATTGCTCCTCTTAGGTATTTCTCACATTGTTAAAAGTATCTGACTATTTCATAACCCAAATTCTTCAATAGCATAATTCTAGATGTAACAATCATAGACAGGCTCTGATCATAAGTGAAGTGGCTCCTGCTATGTTAACTTACACTAATATCGAGGCTTTCATGGCCAGCTCTATTTATGCCAAAGGGAGGAAAAATAAAATATTTTGAGATTCACATAGCAAGTGATGAACTAATCAAGGTTCCAAACATGTTTTCTACTTTCTACTTGCATTGTATATTAACATACATATATACAGCAGACTTAAAAACAGTGGAAAAGTTATGCATAGACAATAATGTTAAATAAGTTAACAATTTATTTAATGACAACCATTATCAAGTTTAGTGCTACATATTGTGCATAAACCTTGTCATTTCTCAAAAGCAAACTTGGGGTTAATGTTTCTTGTGATTCAGCAGGTCTCTATGTCTTAGGTTTTGTATCTTTGAGATGTGGACATCAAATGTACAGGAAAGTATCATGTTCAGAAAGGAGTCAATGAGAAGACTGCACAGTCCAGTTTGAGCCCAACAATAGAATCTTTTTACCTTCTCCCCTGAGCCTATTTTATTTTCTAGGTCAGTAACTGAACAATTGTAATTTTGCTCTTATTCATCCCTCCATCTCCTAGCTGCAGAGGTAAGTCTACACTCAAAAGCTAGATTGTGCCAAACTAAAAAGGACAAAGGAGCTGCCTTTGTTCATAAAATATTCTTCCAACTAAAGGAGTAAGGAAAACATACTCACTACTTCTCTGTTAGCTGAGTCAGATGTAGAGAAAGGAAGGAGAGTGTTGCTTCAGCAGTACTGATCCTCAGGCAGTGGAGCCCTTCCCTTCCATGTACTCTTCAGTACATGCCAGTAGTGTTATATATCTTTGAGAAAAATGCACTGGAAATTCTCTATGACTCACCCGATATATCTTTTTGTACAAACTCCATAACAGAATATTTTAAATCTATGCTACTCTAAGAACATTTCAAAGTAATAATTAGAGTTCAAACACGGTAATGTTGAGTTCTGGCAGAAAGAACAAAAACAACAAAGAACATATGTGCATTTAATTAAAATTGGGAGAGGCAGCACAGTGGGTGAAGGTGCCATTTTGTCAAGTAGGAGAGTCAGGCATAGCATGTTCTATGTGATGTGACTTTCCTGGAGCCAAATGCTGAGACCCACGGGGACTTCACTGCCTCATCTTAAAGATTACTTAAAATGTCTTGAAAGACCTGAACAAATTAATACATTTTATTTTGCCCTTCTTTGCTTGTCCCTCTTTCCCCTTTAAAATGTCGTTTAAAAGCATGGCATAGTAGAAATCGGCCAATCTATTATACTCATAAAAAAATCAAGCTGTTTTCTCTTTTGATCTCCTCAACTCTTTACGCAATCCAGGACTGTCTTAGTCAGTGTTCTCTTGATGTGAAAATACACCATGACTATGACAGCTCTCATAAGGAAAACATCTAATTGGAGCTTGCTTACAGTTTTAGAGGTTTAGCCCATTATCATGGTGGGAGCTTGGCGCGTGCAGGCAGACATGGTGCTAGAGAAGTAGCTGAGGATTCTGCATCCAGATCCACAAGCAGGAGGAAGAGAGAGACCCTGGGCCTAGCTTAGGCTTCTGAAACCTCAAAGACCACCCCCAGTGACACACTTCTTTCAGGGCCACACCTACTCCAAGAACACCACACCTCCTAATCTTTTCAAGTAGTGCCATTCTCTAGGAGCCTATGGGAGTCATCTTAATTCAAGCCACTACAGGGACAAAGTAAAGTGTAATCTTCTGTCTTCCCAAATTATTCAGTGTTTTGCTTCAGCTTGCAGACTCGGCTCTATATGTTCTTTAAGCCAAGGGAGACCAAGGTAGCCAGTGTTTAAGGATCCTCAGAAACGCCAGGCAAAGCAGGCCTCTATGTCTTACTCTGGGCTCTACTGTGAGTGATGTTACTCTATTCAAAGGCTGTAATTACCCTGGAATCCAACTCAGTGTAGTTTAAACTCTAAACTCCTGCTTAGTGCCTACTCTTCCCTTCCTATCCCATGAATGGATCATAAATTGTGACTGTGACTCTAAGTCTCTTAAAATCTTGCTGCTGTAGACTGACGAGCTGTGATATAGCTCTCACCTTCCAATCAGGATATAACAGATACTGATATTGATAACACATATTGATAACATACCCTCTATCATATTTGACTTCCTTATGTGTCTCACACGTGAGTCAAGCCATCCCCACTGACCACCACTCTGCCTGTCTTCTTTTGTGTGTTGTTGTCTCATCAAAACTGTTAGCTGAGGTCACTCTTTGACCTTCCTTTATCCCCTTCCCCTCCAATGCCAGCATATCCTGTGTTGCAATCCATTTAGTCTATGACAATTGTATGCTGTGAGCCTTGTACTCTCCATGTATTTAATGAAAAATGTTAGAAAGCAATGAAAACCTTTTAAATTTTAAAATCCATGTACAACCAAGAGATATAAAATGCTAAAGAACTTTGAGATTCACATAATAAATGCCTTCAAAAGTTCTTTACCCTTTTATGTTTCTTCATGCAAGCTCCATATTTTCTAGTTATCACTCTAAAATATTTGGGGTTAGGGCTATTGTTCATCTTTGCACCTTGACATCTCTCCTTTTTCTAACACCAATCTTTTCTCAGTGGCTAGAGTAACAACTTGCATCTAAGAAGCACTTAAAGTTTATCCAATTAAATTGAAGGGATTTTCCTTTAGCCTGAGAATTATATAACAATGCTTTGAAGGCAAGAGCTTGAAGCTATTGAAACACTGTATGACCGAGAAGACAGTGAAAGATCATAAAGAATAGTCAAAAATCAATCAAAATCCAGTAAGATTTACTGAGAGACTAGATATAAGATAGGACAGAAGAAAGTGTAAATGTCATTAGAATGTCTCTGAGTCCTTCTGTAGTTTAGTCTCAAGAGTACATAGTGACATGTCCCTTGTGACCAGATGCCCTTTTTTTCCTGTCCAATGAATGAAAGCTCATCCTGTGCTGAGTAGTTAGTTACTGATTGTCCTCAAGAGCTCACTTTTGTCTCCATCAGCATGGAGACCAACCATGTTTGAGACAGTGACTACTTCACCAAAGAATAAATGGATCTATGTGACTCATGGTAAATAAGTAATGGGAGAAGGGAAAGAAGGGAGAACAGAGAGAACTCTGTTTTTTGAGAACTGAGATTTGAGATTGACTCTTACACCAAGTTAACCTGGGCTTACATACTGAGTTTTTAAGAGGTTCATTATAAACAGAGTTCTGCTCTAATCAAACCCAGAATGAATTGTTAAACCTGTGCTATGTGAATGGAAAGAGGTAACATAGTAAGGTAAGAAATATAGTAAGGAAGATGAAAGCCTATATCATGTTTGCCACCCCCCCACACACACACACTATTCTTGTTGGTAGGGCCTGTTCAGAAATACAATCAGTGTACTTATTAGTAGAAGTATCAGTGAAGAAAAGTGACTAACACTCTCCCAACAGTGATCATGTCAATAGATTCCCCATTAGTGGTGGGATTTCATGCCTGCCTTCCCCTCTCTATGCTGATTTTTTTCCATTTTATATTTTTTGTTATTATTTTTTTAATTTTATAATTTAATTTAATTTTACATATCAGCCACGGATTCCCCTGTCCTCTCTCCTCCCACTCCCCTCCACCGTCCCCCCAATCCACCCCCCATTCCCATCTCCTCCAGGGCAAGGACTCCCCTGGGGATTCAGCTCAGCCTGGTAGATTCAGTCAAGGCAGGTCCAGTCCCCTCCTCCCTTCACCCAGGCTAAGCAAAGTGTCCAGCATAGGCCCCAGGCTCCAAAAAGCCAGCTCATGCACTAAGGACAGGCCTCAGTCCTACTGCCTGGGGACCTCCCAAACAGTTCAAGCTAATCAACTGTCTCACTTATCCAGAGGGCCTGATCCAGTTGGGGGCTCCTCAGTTATTGGTTCATAGTTCATGTGTTTCCACTGGTTTGGCTATTTGTCCCTGTGCTTTTTTCCAATCATGGTCTCAATATCTCTTGCTCATACAGTCCCTCCTCTTTCTCACCGATTGGACTCCCAGAGCTCCACCTGGAGCCTGGCCGTGGATCTCTGCATCTGCTTCCATCAGTCATTGGATGAGAGTTCTACCACGACAGTTAGGGTGTTTGTCCATCCTATCACCAGAGTAGGTCAGTTCAGGCTTATCTCTCGACCATTGCCAGTAGTCTATTGTGGGGGTATCTTTGTGGATTTCTGGGGACCTCTCTAGTACTTTGTTTCTTCCTATCCCTATGGGGTCTTCATTTATCATGGTCTCTCTTTCCTTGTTCTCCCTCTCTGTTCTTGAGCCAGCTGGGATCTCCTGCTCCCCAAGCTCTCTTTCCCTCGACCCTTGCCCTTCATTACCCCCCCTCACGTCCAGTTTGCTCACGTAGATCTCATCCATTTCTCTGTCGTTGGGCAATCCCTGTATCTTTCTTAGGCTAGTCTCCTCCACTGTTGGTGGGAATGCAAGCTTGTACAACCACTTTGGAAATCAATATGGTGCTTTCTTAGAAAATTGGGAATCAATCTCCCCCAAGACCCAGCTATACCACTCTTGGGCATATTCCCAAGGGATGCTCAATCATACCACAAGGGTACTTGCTCAGCTACGTTCATAGCAGCATTGTTTGTAATAGCCAGAACCTGGAAACAACCTAGATGCCCTTCAACTGAAGAATGGATAAATAAACTGTGGTACATATACACAATAGAGTACTACTCAGCAGAGAAAAACAATGACATCATGAGGTTTGCAGGCAAATGGATGGATCTAGAAAAAATCATCCTGAGTGAGGTAACCCAGACTCAGAAAGACAAACATGGTATGTACTCACTCATAGGTGGATACTAGATGTAAACAAAGGATGACTAGACTGCTACTCACAACTCCAGGGAGGCTACCTAGTAAAGAGGACTCTATGCTGAAATTTTGTCAGACTTCCCAAAGGTCTTATACATGCTGTCACAACTGCTGTGATTCCACATGAATTCCACTGTACTGTTGTGTTCAAGAAAAACACTGTTTCCTTGGTGTTACCAGCCACCTCTGGCCATTTGCAATCTTAATAACCCCTCTTCCATGAAGAATCCTGGGCCTTGGAAGAAAAGATGTGATATGTACATCTTATTTAGAACTGATCACTACATAGCCTCTTATTCTCTGCATGTTAACCAGTTAAACATCTCTGTGATTACTGCTGTTTACTACAAGGAGAAGCTTCTCTGATGAGGGCTGAGAGATATGCTCCATAGCAACAAATAATTAGGAGTCATTTTACTACTCTGCCAATTTAGTAAAATAATATTTTTGAGTTTCTTTCTAGGACCCATGACTTAATCTATCTACATATACTTGACTTTATTAACAGTACCAAATATAGGTTCCATTAAATGGATGTGGCCTCAGATCCAATAAGAAAGTGGTTGATTACTCCTATAACATGCACACCACTACTTCACCAGTGAGCCTAACTTGTCTAGAAATTCATCAATATAGGGGTCACTGCTATGTGAGACTGATGATTGCTTTTCTCCCCCAATAGCATACATAGTACCTTCCATCAGTACAAAAGCTGCCCAGTAAGAATGAAGCTTCCAGCAGAGTACCAACTTGATTTCTCCATGTTGTATAACTTTAAGTATATGGGTGTCTGTGGCAAGAGAGACTACCATCAAGTTCTGAATGATAGCCAAGAGTATTAGCAATAGCCTGAAATTCTTGGAGGTCTATGAGATTCATTGTTCAACAATTCAAAAGGGAGTAATCCACTCCTACTGTTGGGGTTTCTATTTGCTATCATAATATGTTTTGTTGTAGTATTGTCCTCTCAATATTGGGTAACTCCATTAACATTCTTTTGGTATATTTACATATATAAGGAAGTTTCTATGGTGCTAGGTTTTCAAACGGCTTTTTCAAAAGTCCTAAATGCTAGGTATCCCTTTCTATGTTCTTACCATACTGCTTTTTTGCTTCCCACCCCAGCTAAACCATTCCTACTCTATCATTTTTCTTTAACTCTTTAAACCACTGTGTTCTATCTTGAAAGCTACTCCATTCATGTGCCGTCTCTAAATCCCTAACCACTGTGTGGTAATATTTTAATTGTGCTGAAATGTGATTTTATCTGTATGTTAATAAATAAAGTTTGCCTGGAGATCAGAGGTCATTAGCAAGCCAGGAATAGAAGTCAGGTGGTGGTAGCCCATGCCCTTAATCCGATCACATGGCAGACAGAGTCTCTGTGTGGTCAAGGACACAGCCAAGCATGGTGACCCTTGAGTCTTTAATCCTAGTACCAACCATAGAGACCAGGAGGTCTCTATAGACAGGCAGTGCCGAGGAAGCCATATGGCTGGAATTAGAGCCAATGAGAAGGTAGAACAGGAAAGCAATAAAACTCAAGACACACAGGAAGAAAGTCTCTCTCTCAGGGTAAGGATGGCAGTGACTGGTAAGCTAACGATAGTCTTGGCTCTTCACTAGTGCTCTGATCTCTTGGGCTTTTAACTCTGTATTTGGCTCTGTGTTTCTTATTTAATAAGACCTCTTAGAATTTCGTCTACACCACTGTAAGTATTCCAAATAAAACACATATCTGAAGAATCAGAGCTATCATCTACACATGAGAGAAAATATGCAATGACTGTCTTTTTGTGTCTGGGTTACCTCACTCAGAATGATTATGTCTAGGTCCATCCATCTACCTAAAAATTTCATAAGTTAATTTTCACAGCTAAATAATACTCCATTAAGAAAACTGTACCACATTTTCAATTTCCATTCATAAGTTTTGTTTTTATTTCCTGAGTATTATTAAGTGAGTAGCAATGAACACAGAAGAGCAAGTATCTCTGTAGTGAGGTTTATAGTCATTTAGGTAGATGTCCAACAGTGGCATAGCTAGATTGTATAGTAGATTTATTTACAACTTTTTGTAGAGCAGCCCCATTGATTTCTATAGTGGTTTAGACACCCACCAGTAATGAATATGTGTTTGTCTTTACACATAGCTGTTCTAACATGTGCTGGCATTTGTTGTTGTTGTTTGGTTTTGTTTGATTGTTTTTAAATCTTGGTCATTCTTGACATGAGTAAAGTGAAACCTCAATGTAGTTTTAATTTGCACTTCCCTTACAGCAAAAAGCCTTGAACATTAAAATAAAAATCGCAGACATCTGTATTTCATCTTTTGAGAACTCTGTTTAGATTTACATCTTTTTGCAATTGGGGTTTCCTTTAATGATATTTTTAGTTGTGCATACGTGCTAGATACTAACCCTCTGTCTGATGGACAGATACTCAAGGTTTTATTTCCTGTTCTGTAGGCTGCCTCTTCATTTGATTCATGCAGTCCTTTGTTTACAGAAGCATTTTAGTTTCATGTGGTCCTATTTGTCAGTCACTGGTCTTCATGCCTGG
>CABHPH010134238.1:0-37562 GCA_902168325.1 Peromyscus nudipes | reverse complement strand
TATGGAGTTGTAGCACACACATTTCATCCTAGCACTTAGAAGGCAGAGTTAAATGGATCTCTGTGAGTTAAAGGCCAGTCTGGTCTACATAGTGAGCTCCAGACCAGTCAGAGTTACATGATAATCCCTGTCTAATAAATAAAGAAATAAAATTTCAAAAAGATTCCTGGATAGTGGATATATACTCTACAAGAGATTCTGAGGATCATAGCCAGTACAGCAAAAAGGTTCTGATGAGGTCCTTAGAATTCTTACTTATGAGAGATGAATGTTTGGTTTTGTTTGTTTTTGAGGCAGGGTTTCTCTGTGTAGCTTTGCAGCCTGTCCTGGATCTCACTCTGCCTCCCAAGTGCTGGGATTATAGGCGTGCACCACCACCATCCGGCTGAATGTTTGTTTATATATCGAATCATCTCCATAAACATAGACACTAATGAACTCTCTCAGAAACGTGTGCGATCTATGTGGCTTTCGTTAGTGGAGAAGTCATACAGGCTCACTTATCCAGGTGCCCTTGTGACCTTCTGGACTTGAGTGTCCTAAAAAGAATCAGAGGTACAGTGGGATGAGGAAAGATGCTGGACCGCATGTGGATATAATTATAACCATACCCAGAAATTCCCAACGTTGGCAGAAAATCAGATAAAAACGTTAATGCAGTTGTCCGTGCCCCATTATCTGAGAACATGACACAGCAGCTCTGTGTCGGGGAGACTGGCATCTATATTTTAAAAGGCTTTCCAAGAAATTCTGATGATCAGCCAGTTTTAAGGAATGGCAGCCATCTCTGGTTAGGTGCTATCAGTGTTTTCAAAGAAACCGGGCAGGAGAAAATAAAGCAAAAAAAGAAAGAAGAAAGGGAGGCAGAGAGAAGGGAAGGAGGGCACAGCAAGTCTTGAACCCTCCCTCACATCCTTCCTACTCAGTCTCTTCCAGGATTCTCCAGCCTTGAATTGTCTTTTCCTAATTCTAACTTTCTGTAATACTCATTTGGCAATTACGCACTTCCTGTTTGTTCCTAACATGGCTACTCTTTAACCCAGTAAGTTTAACCGGTGCTATAAGCATCTTAGACCATTTTTGTATTTTCTATAGCGTCTAACACGGTGCCTCAGTGAGTAAGCAGCAATGAATCATAGTGAAGAGTACATCAAGTTCAGAAATATGGTAAAGATATTAAATAAGTGTGCAAAATCAATTGTATTTTAATAAGCTAGCAATGATATCCACTGCAATTCCTATCAAAATTTCAACATCGTTTATTTCACAGAAATTGACAAGCTGGTTATAAAAGTCATATGGAAGTATAGCTCAGAATAGGCACAATAACCTTGAAAAAGAACAAAGATGGAAGATGAATATTTCCCAGTTTCAAAACCTACATAATCTGACATAAGGTATGAGAGTACCTATAGAAACCAGCAAAAAATTGATGGTATCGAGATAAATCATCACATTATAGTCAATTTTAGACAAGATGCCAAAACAACTTAACAGGGGAAATTTGTTGGGTTTTGCTTGTTTGTTTGGCTTTGGCACCGGGGTCTGTACCTCATATACACTAGGTAAGCACTCTACCACTGAGCTGTTCCCCTGTTCCTCAGCTCTCACCGTCTATTTGGACGTGAGGTCTTAATAAATTATCCATGCTGGCTGTGAGCTCATTCTGTATCCTAGGCTGGTCTTGACCTTGCAATTCTCCTGCCTCAGCCTCCCAATTAGCTGGGATTATAGGATTTGTGGTGTGGGCTCAGCTAAAACTATTTTTCAAAAAAAATGGTGCTGGGACAGCTAATTATCTACATGCAAAAGAGTAAAGCGGGGCTCTCTGCACTATACTCCCCCCTCCCACATACTATGAAAAGTACGGTATGTATGTGTGAAAATGTCACAGTGAAACTCATTATTTTGTACTCTAATTAAAAATTAATAAACTACTAATTCACAGTGAATCATTGACCTAAATGTAAGAATTAAAACTATACATTTTTTCTTTTTCTTTTCTTTCTTTCTTTTTTGTTTTTTTGTTGTTGTTTTGTTTTGTTTTTTTGAGACAGGGTTTCTCTGTGTAGTTTTGGTGCCTGTCCTGGATCTCACTCTCCTGCCTCAAAATCACAGAGATCCGCCCGGCTCTGCCTCCCAAGTGCTGGGATTAAAGGCGTGTCCAGCTCTATTTTATTTATTATATTTATTTACTTATTATTATTATTTTTTTAATACAGAATCTTACTATGTAGCCTGTAGCCTGGCTGGCTTGGAACTTGCTATGTGGGACAGACCAGATCTGAACTTGTGGTGATCCTCCTGTCTCTGCTTTCTGAGTGCTGAGATTACAGGTGTGTGCTACTATGTCTGGCGTAAAAGTAAAAATTCTTCCTGGGACAGAGATACAACTCAATGGTAGAACACGTGTCTAGCACGTGGGAGGCCCTGGGCTCCATCCACAGCCAAATAAATAAACATCTCCTAGAACAAAGGTGCAAGCGAGTCTTCGAAAATCTTTGCAAAATCTTGCAAAAAGGAAATCCAAAACCAAAATGTTGAAAGTTTAAAAAAATAGACCAATGGATTTTAAAAGTAAAAAAATTTCTGTTTCATGGGCCAGTGAGATAACTCAGGGGGGCAAAAATAAACAGACTTGGTGTATAAGCCTAATGACCTCACTTCAATCCTCAGAACCCATGCACAGTGGACAAAGAGAACTAATTCCCAAAAGTTGTCCTCTGACCTCCATGTGTGCGCCATGGTATATTCCCACATATATACATACAAAGAATAATTAAAAAAAAACTTTTGTGTTTCAAAGGACACCATCAAGAAAATAAAAGGGCGGGGCCAGGCGTGGTGGCACACGCTTTAATCCCAGCACTCAGGAGGCAGAAGCAGGTGGATCTCTGTGAGTTCAAGGCCAGCCTGGGTGACAGAGTGAGTTCTAGGACAGGCTCCAAAGCTACACAAAGAAACCCTGTCTCGAAAAACGAAAAAAGGAAAGAAAAAAGAAAAAAGAAAAGAAAAGGGCAAATTACAGAAGGAAAGATAAGCCTTGCAGGCATCCGACAAGGACCTTATATCCAGAGTACATAAAACCTATCAAAACTCTATTATAAAAAAATAACCCAATGATCCAGGCAGTGGTGGCACATGCCTTTAATCCCAGCACTTGGGAGGCAGAGGCAGGGAGATCTCTGTGAGTTCAAGGCCAGCCTAGTCTGGTATATAGAGAAACCTTGCCTCAGAAAAAAAAATGAAAGTATCAGCAAGAAATCTGAATAAACATTTATCAGAAAAATAGATACAAATGGCCCCCATGCATGCAGACAGATGGTCAGCACCATTAGTCATTAGGAAAACCCAAGTCAAAACCCCAGACACAATCTTCACACCCACAAGAATGCCCATGGTTAGTGAGAATGTCAAGAAACTGAAACCTTCATATAATGCTACTGAGTATGTAGAATGATATGGTGACTTTGAAAACCTACGTGACTGTTCTTCAAAATGCTGAACTACACAGCTACTGGGCAATTCTTTCCTAGATATAACTATACCAAGAGAAATGAAAATGTATATGTTTGTATTATGTACAAATACTTGTGCATAAATGTTCATAACGGCATTATGTATAATGGACAAAAAGTAAAAGCAACCCATGTTTATAAACTGAAGAACAGATAAACAAAATCTGTTATAACCATGTAAAAACAGACATACATACTGGTAAGTGCTACAATATGGGGGAACCATGAAAACACTATGCTAAATGAAAGAAACTGGTCACAAAAGATCACACGTTAGGATCCAGTCATGTAATATATTCACGATGTGCAAATCCTGAGAGGCAGACAGTAGATTAGTGGTTCCCTGAGAGTAGGAATTAGGAATGAGTTATGACATCTGTGGCTACAGGCTTCTTAAGGGGGTACCAGAAATTTTCTTGAATTGGATAGTTGAGATGGACGTACCAGCTGACCTACTTCTAAAACAATGAGCTATATATTTAAATAAATAGGTAGCTTTTACGGTATGTAAAATAGTACCTCAATAGCTATAGAAGAAGTAAAAACCAGATAACCCAGATTTGCATTCTAGCTCAGTTACTGTTGCTGAATATATCAAGTTCCTTTCCCTTGGGACCTTGGCATTTGCTGTTTCACTAAGTATTTGTACTGTCATGGTATCAGCTACTTTTCTATTGCTATGATAAAACACTATGACCAAGGTAACTCATAGAAGACAGTTTCTTTGGGTTTACAGTTACAAAGTGATACGAATCCTATGAGGGAATCATAGTAGCAGATGGCCAACATGGATGCAGGAACAGCTGAGAGCTCCGCTCTCCAACTATAAGCAGGAAGCAGAGAGCACAAACTGGGAATGGTGTGTGGCTTTGAAATCTCACACACACACCCCACACACCCAGTGACATACTTCCTCCAGCAAGGCCACGCCCCCTTAAACCTACCCTAGCAGTGCCGCCAGCTTCGGGGACCAAGTATTCAAATAGCTGAGCCTCTAGGGACATTCTCATTCAAACCATTACCGTCAGCTTCTCATTATTAGGTCTCCTTCCTCCTTCTTCACCCATTGGGTGATTGTCCCCATTCCTGTTTATCATTATTGTGGTGGCTTAAATGAGATGTCCCCCATAAATCTTGGGTACTTGAATATTTGCTTCTTAGTTGGGGGCTATTTGAGGAGGAGTAGGAGGTGTGGCCTTGCTGAAGGAAGTATGTCGCTGGGGGTGGGCTTTGAGGTTTCAAAAACTGGTGCCATCCCCAGTGTGTTCTCTGCCTCCTGCTTGCAGGCCAAGATGTGAGCTCTGAGTTAGCTCTACCTGCTGCCAAGCCTTTGTTGCACCATTATGGACTCCAATCCTCAGAACCATAAAGGCCAATTAAACGCTTTCTTTTTTAAGATGCCTTGGTCATGGTGGGTTTTTACAGCAATAGAAAAGTGGCTAATGCGATGGTCAGTAACCCTGTCTTCTCTTCCTTGTAGCATTAGTCGCTACCTGAAACCACCTTGTCTTTTCGTTTACTGGTGCCTTGTTGGTCTCTCTCCCCGGAGAACAAGCTCCGTGAGAACGGGGACCTTCCCTGAGTTAGTTCTCGCCGCCACTATCTCAGTGGCAGTGCCGGACACGCTGTAAGCACTCAGTAATGTTTGCTGTGTGGAGCATGAACGGAGGGTGGCTAATCACCAGGCTTCCTTAATCCCTAAATCTTCATTTTCTAGTGACAAAACAGCATAGTAACACTTGCACTCAGCCCTAGTAACAGTGGGTGCAAAGACCCAGCTCATTACAGACATTCGATAAATGTGGAGAGTCACTGTTGTCACGATCTCCAGCACCACCCTTCCCCTGTGATTAAGACGGTCCACATGATGATAACAGTCACCTGAAATGAGCTATTCTCACTGGAAAATGAATGGTTGGGTCCCTTCTTGGAGGGTGGACAAGCTCTGCAGTCTAGGCCCCTAAGATTTGGTTTTTCTTTAAATGACATCAATAAATAATAGCTATAGTTATTACATTTTTCCTTTCTTTGAGGGAGCTTGGGGGTCTGGAAATTGAGTGTATGGTACAAAGTACCTAAAAATATTCTCTACCATTGAGTTACATCTCAGACCAATAGCTGTAATTATTATTGGGATTACCTCGGTTATAAAGAAAGCAATGAAGGAAAAAGAGAGAGAATAATACTAAATAACAATGCTCCTCAAGTAAAAGAAAGAATGGGCAGATCTATTATTGATAATAATGTAATAACTTCCCCCCACATGTTCAGTAGTTCACAAGAACTTAGTGAATGCTCATTCAGTACAAATACAATAGCCGCTTGATGTTTGACCTTCCTAGTTGACTTCAAAGAGCCGGGGTATGAAGCCAGTGAAGCAGGACTGTGAAGCAGGTGAGGGGTGCGGTGATGTGTGGAAGCAGGTCACGCAGATGGCGAGTGACTTTACCTACCGGTCAGCACCCATGCTGAGGCTTGGACCTTCGCAGTTGCTCTCATTAAAAGTCAGGCAGAGTCTCAGAAAGCCATCTTCTACTGACTTTTGTGGAAGAATGATAGGTTGGAGTGGAAAATCCATCAGGAAAATTATGGTTATGCTCCAGGAACAGGTGACCCTGAAAACCTCCGCGGCTGACGAGTCACTCACGCCTCTTGTCCATCAGGAGTCTGCTGCGGTGGCGGCGACGCCCCATTGTCTTCAGTCTGAGGCCAGCACCGAGGAAGCAGATGTGATCTAAAGCATGGAGAGGGAAAAGAAGGAGGATGAACGAAACTGCCCCACATGGAGGCAGCTCGCTTCTACCACCTGCATCCCATCGGCTGGGACTGCAGGGTGCGTGGGTAAGAAACTTGGACTGTTTCGAAAAAGGGAATACAACCTACTGTAGTTGTCTTCAAAAATTTTAGAATTTGGTGGGGTGGGGGTGAATGCCTGAAGGGGCCTCACTTTTAAATTTCAGAATGTCCTTTTGGGTAGGGTGGGAAAAAAAAGTACCTTTGAGATGCAACTGCAAATTCTCCATAATAAATGACCACATATAAAAAGATGCCGAGCACTAGAGTCTAGATACAGAAAAATACACACAAAACTGCAATAAAGGCACCCTTTGAGCAGCCTGGCTTTCAAGAGAACGTCTTTAGAGGACTCTTCCCTCAGACCTCGGCAGATCCTTCCTTGCCCTCCTGGGCCACAGTCCCAGAGCGATTTCATGAATTTCCCCGAGGACTGAGGCCTCCTGTCTTTCAGGCAATCGGTGCCTGCGCAGCTGGTGACTTGTTGGATGCCGGGAAAGTGCAGATTCCTGACAACGGTGACTGTCAGTGCTGATGGCACTGTTTTCTGGGAGGTGAGTGTTTGTTTACCAGCAGGTATCATGGCTGTGGTTCCTTAAACCTAGAGCCCCTAAGTACTCCTGAAGAACTGTGGTTAAGGCCGACTTATGTACCCCCAAGCTAATGCATGTGGAAGTCCTAACCCCCACTATCTCAGAAAACAACAGTATTTGCAGATAAGGGCTTTCAAGAGATAGTATAGTTAAAATGAAGGCCTTAGGGTGGGGTCTCACCCAACACGAGGATATTCAGGGCCAGGGCTGAGCTTGATGGTAAAGCACTTGACTTACAAGTTCAGGGACCCGGGTCAGACTCCCAGCACCCCCAAATAAACAAATCAGGAGAGACCATGTGGGGATTCAGCAAGAAGGTAGCTGTGTGCAGCCTAAGGAAAAAACTCAATCAGAAACCAAACTTGCTGACACATTGGTCTTGTACTAGCAGCTTCTAGAACCATGACGAACTGCAGTTATTTAAACTACCCAGTCTGTGGAGTTTTGTTATGGCAGCCCTCTGGACTAACACAGTGGTTCTTTCAAGTATCCAACAGTGATGTGTAGACAGCAAAGGCATATCATTCTTCCCCCAGTGCTGGAGGTAAACCCAGGAATCACACATGCACAGGCTTAGGCTATTTTTGCTTTTCACAGTAAAGGTGCTGGCTGTCATCCTCTCATCCTCCCTGGCATCAGTGGTTGGTAACAGGAGAAATCTTTGAGAGAGGAAGTCCTTCACAGTGGTTATCATTCACAGGCCCCTGAGAAGCCCTCACCTTTGGGAATACCCTATTCACCAGCCCCAAAAAAGGTCTCTGTAGGGATTTTCATTAATTGGTAGAAATTGGTCCAGATGTGCTTAAAACCAGGGGAAAATGTCATTTTAAATGATGCTTAATTACAGAGAACTCTTAATAACATGGGGAAATGATTATATTATCATTTAAGTAAAAAAAATCAGCATGCAAAATTAAACCATATAGACAGAATCACCTTATGTATGTAATCATATGCATAGGAGGAAGGCTGACTAGAATCACAGTCGATGCTAACATTAGCTTTCCCGTGCAGTGAGATTACAGGTCATTTCTTCTTTATATTCCTCTGCATTTCTGAATTTTTCATGTTGAGCATGTGTGAGCTTTATGATCACAAAATAGGTTTATGTTTTAAAGATTGGAAGCTGGAGCAGAGTGTAATAGAACCCAGTGCCATAGATGAGAGCCATCTCCAAGAGATACAGGCTCCAGATCTCCTAAGTCAGCTCCAAAGTCATCTGAAACCTGTGGCCCCGTCTCCCAGCTTCCATGACTGGGGATTCCAACTCCTATTTGGAGTAGGTCTCTGACAGTTCCTCCTCCCTTCAGACCTCTGAGCTCTGCTTCTGAACTTACACTCTGCTTTCCAGATTCAAGTTGTCTATGCTTTTCTTAACCAATGACCAACACAACCTTTTCACTCTTTCCATACACCTTGCTCCCAACCCTTTTGTACCCCAGCTGCCCTGGCACCTCTGGTTTCCATGAGCAGAGTGGCTGCAAAGTCATAAGCAGGAAACAAAGGGCGCAGGGACGGGAAATGCTGGGAGAAATGCTTCCGGAGTTTTCTTCTCTGCGGTGACTCTCCTGGCTCCTCCCACCTTCCTTCTTGTTCCTCCTCTTGCAGATGAGTAGCTGCATCAGACTGACGCCATGCTGAAGAACACACAGGCGATGCTTAGCCTACCTCCATCTTCCTTCCTCTCATTGTATCTGTCTGCTCACAGTAAGACTATCACTTAGCTCTTCGCCAAAGCACAATCCTCTTCCTAACCCAGCTTCCAACCTCAGCTTGCACAAGCCTTTCTTGATCGAATGTTACTTGTGATGGAGCTTGGCTACCTGGCAGTGAAACGCGGGATCCTATTGATCTCACGGTTAATCCCTGTCAGTCATCGAGGTTGGTGTGAGCTGAATAACAGCTCCCTCCCTAACCTATGGGTGGATATGCTACTCTCACGCCACCCTTATTTCCCCCAGCCAAGGGATAGATTGCCAGTTACTTTTTGTTGCTGTGATAAAATATCAAGACCAAAAGCAACTTAAGGAAGAGTTTCTTTTGGCTCCCGAGGGAGAAAGAGCGCATTATGGTTGGGAAGGCATGGCATGGACATAGGAGCAGGAAGCTGGCTGATCACGTCTTATC
This sequence comes from Peromyscus nudipes, assembly GCA_902168325.1. Classification (NCBI taxonomy): domain Eukaryota; kingdom Metazoa; phylum Chordata; class Mammalia; order Rodentia; family Cricetidae; genus Peromyscus; species Peromyscus nudipes. Next base: position 28,531 of record CABHPH010134238.1, on the reverse strand, counting down.
CACACACAGGAAAGAAGGGGAGGGAACAGGAAAAGGCGCGAGGCTCTAAATCCCAACGTCTACCCCCAACGATATACTTCTTCCACCGCCTAAAAGCCCTGTAACCTCTCCGGACAGCACCACCAACTTGGTGCCAAGTGTTCAAATATGTGAGCCTGTAGGAAACATTCTCATTCACACCACCACAGACGGTGTTAGGAGACTGGGTCCACGCAAGTGGTTACGTTGTGAGAGCAGAGCCCTAATGAGTGGGGTTTGTGCCCTGAAAAAAAAAAAAAAAGGCTCTATAGGAAACTTTCTCACTCTTTCATTCCATGAAAAGGTATCATGGGAAGCCAGCACTTAGTGTCCTGGAAGGTTCTGTATGGACCCTCACCAGACCCCGACTGTGCTAGTACCCTGATTTGAACTTCTAATGGTTGCAATTTTGAGAAACAAGAATATATTTATTACACACCTGGTCTTTTATTTATTTATTTATTTATTTATTTATTTATTTATTTACTTTATTTATTTATTTATTTATTTATTTATTTATTTATTTATGGTTTTTTTTTTTCAAGACAGGGTTTCTCTGTGTAGTTTTGGTGCCTTTCCTGGATCTCACTCTGTAAGACCAGGCTGGCCTCACAGAGATCCTCCTGGCTCTGCCTCCCAAGTATTGGGTTTAAAGACGTGTGTCACCGCCACCCAGCTACACACTTGGTCTTTGACATGTCCTTATCACAACTGGAACTGACTAAGAAAGAAGTTTTGGTCTTTCTCTGTTCACTCTTTGGAGCTCAGGGAAAGAAATGTTATGAATGAGATCTCAGTATTTCGTGAAGGAAATGACTTAGGAGCCTACTCTGTTCCCACCAAGAAGGGACTTTACATGTGCTGGTGCATTTAATGGTTTCGTGTGAGCATTCTCATCGCTGTGACACACCACCCAAGAAACCACTTGGGCAAAGAATGGCGTGTTCGCTGGCAGTTTCAAAGGGCTCAGCTCATGCTCGACTGATTCCCTTGTTTCTGGGCCTGGTGAGGCAGAACATCACAGAGGAAGAAGGTGGAGAAGAAAACCTGATCACCTTGTAACATTCAGGAAGCAGAGAGACATAACAGGACGCGGCTAGGACCTTCAAAGGCACAACCACAGCAACTCACTTTTCCCAACAAGGCGCCACCTCCCATAGTTCCACCACTTAATAATCCATTCAGAATGGAAGCCTCAGTGGGTGAAACTATTAGATTTGGTTGGCACCCTCCTCATCTAAACCGCCTCTGGAAACTCCCTCACCAACATCCCCAGAGGCTTGTTTTCTCATCTTTTGGGCATCTCTCAGTCCAATCGAGTTGCTAGTCAAGATAACCATCTCACCTCACAACCACAGGGATTATTTTCCCCATCACAAATAAGGAAACAAACACTCAGATAAATTAAGAAATGTGCCTAAGGTCTCAAAGTTAGTGAGTGGCAAACATCTGTCTAATTTGAAAGACTAAACACTTCTTAGTGCTTAAGAGCTTGTCTTTGGCCACTGATGCACTTCTCAGGGACCGAGACAACAACCCTATCTATGTTCCTTAATACCTCATCATGCCACACCTTCATTACCAACCAACCAAGCTTTCAACTGAGCAACAAGCCAGGAGGGCAAAGACAATGCCAGGGAAAGACAAGAAGACAATGGTTATAAAAGTATAGATTAGAAAACACTAAACATTTAAGAACTATATTTCCCCCTAACATCTCAGAGACATTTTTCCCCCTTTGAGACAGAATCTTACTCTGTAGCCTAGGCTGGCCTGGAACTCACGATGTAGCTCAGGCTAGACGCTAACTCATGGTGATCCTCCACCTCCCGAGTACTGGGATTCAGTGTGAGACACACTTGTCTGTCTGAGGCTTTGACCAATTATGTTCCTGTTTCCTCAATTTGCTCCTCAGCCTGAGCTCTGGCTCCCCAGCTGTAAAACAGTTCAGTATTAGCCCGGCCTACTTACATCAGACCACGTGTCATTTTTCTCTGAGGCTGGCATCAGGATGGCGGTCCCTTAACTCCGGCTTGCCATTGAAAACAAATATATGTCCTACTGCATATGATTGAAAATAATTTAAACAAATAATGGATTAATCTAACCATACATAAAAGCCAGAGGCAGTGAGCTGATGAAGAGAAAATGATAGTACAATTTAGCTGGCTGACCTTTTAAACAGACAAGCAAGGAAGACGTTTGACTCTGACCCCTAAAGGTGGTCAGCGGGCCAGCTGAACCACAGCCCTTTTCAGTGAGCCAGCAGATACCCAGCTGCCAAGCGACCAGGCAGTGTTTACAGGATCTCAAACCACTGCTACTTTCCTCTCATCTTCCCAACAAAAACTCAGAAAGTACAAGGGCACCCCACAGGCCACTAAGCACATCCCCGATTGTCCCCCAGGGAAATCTGATGTTGAAAAATGGCACTTTTCCAAAATAGTGGTTCAGGCCAGATGAGGAATTAGAGAAAAGATGGCCTTCCATGGAAAATACCCTGCCTCCAAATCCCTAACGTCTTCATTAGGGAACTGAAAACGCAGGCACAGCAGCTGGTCTCCACTGCTTCGGAGCGAGCGCTGTGGCACTGTGGGAGGAGCGGCCTGTAGGGCTGGTGACAAGGCAGTTCTCCTTCCAGGCCCAGCTCTGCCAGCGGTTAGCTGGGGGATCTTGGCAAAGGTACTTCCGGGCCTGATTTGTTAAAGAGACTTGACCAGACTACGCTGCTTCCTGGTTCTAAAATCTTATTGTTGTTCATCTTTGGATCAGGACCTTTCGTTGGATGAAAACCCAGGCAGGTTCTAGAGTGTTTCACAGAGATTCTACTATTCCAAAAGCCACGCCACTCTCCTTTTTACACTCCTCAGCGGCTTCCCTTGCACTTGATTAAAGGTACATTCTCCAGGATGGTGTTCAGGTTCCTGGTGATCAGGACATAGCTATCTATCCCGCCATACCACCCTCACTCCTACCAATCACCCACCCACTTCATGCTCTGGCACCACTGCACTATGTCTGCTTCCTCACATGCCCGTGGTGTAATACTGAGCATGCGCCATGTGTCAGACACCCTTCCAACTGCTTGCTTACACTCTTCTCTCTGCTTGGATGTCTTGTACTAATAATAGCAGAGTCGCTGCTATAACAAGCAAGCTGTAATGTACCAGGATTAACAAAACAGAAGGCAGTTTCTGTATTCTGTAACGGTCCCTCCAGGTTCCTTCCGTTTTACAGCTCTGCCACCCTTAAAGCTTCCGAGTTCTTCATTCCCAGTTCTCGACAACCCTGGCGAGGACATGATGCAACACACCATTTCTGCTCACACTCCTTTAGTGAGACCTGACCTCCCGGCCTCGCCGAGTGTGGGAAATTGACAATTTGGTTAGGCTCCTTCCCATCTTCCCTTTCCATGTCATACTTCGGGGGTGGGGAGGAGAACACATCTCAAGCCGTTCCTGCCTCATGTTCTGAGGAAAGGCTCATTCCCCTCAAACACAGGTCCGCGTGCTGCTTCCTGCAGACATGTCCTTGTTTGCACAGCTGGAAGCCCTCATTTTCCCAGTCCCACCATGCTGTGTACCTTTCTCCTTTGTGACACTGGTCACACAGTTCTGTGTGACGTCCAGGACAGTCCGTTAACCAGATAGGCTGTGACTCCCTTTCTTTCTTCCTCCTTCTTCCCCTCCCTCCCTCCATCCTTTCTTAAATCAGGTTCTCTAGGTAGCCCAGGCTAGTCTGGAACTCACTATGTAGCTTCAAACTTGTAATCCTCCTGCCTCTGCCATCCAAGTGTTAGCATTATGGACATGTGTGATAATTAATCCTCACTGTCAACTTGACTAAATTTAGAATTATCCAGGAGACAAATTTCTGGACATGTCTCTGATGAAGTTTCCAGCAAGGTTTAACTAAAGTGGGAGATCTGCCCTAAACGTGGGCAGCACCATCCCACCAGCCGGTGTCAGGGAGCCGCAGAATTAGACAGGAGAACACAAACACACCGCTGCCATTCCTGACTGCAGATGCGATCAACCTGCTGCCTCATGCCTCTGCTACCATTCCTCCTCCGCCATGATGGACTAACCCTTGAACTGTCAGTCAGACAAACCCTTCCTTCCTTAAGTCTCTTCAGTCAGGAAACCCTGGCACAGCAACCAGAAAACAGTACGGGAAATCCATACTGTGACTCTCGAAGATGGAAATCTTGTCATTTCATGTTTGTATTCTGAAAACTTAGCAAAGGTCTTGATAAGTAGTTTTATATTGATTGAATGAATGAATGAATGAATGGTTTAAATGACTAGAAGAAGCAATGAATAATTACTCTAAGGGAAAAAGCTAGTTTTATGGAACAGACTCAATTGAAAGAAAAAAATAATGATTCAAGATTATTCAAGTTTAGGAAGAAAATAAGTTTGCCATATAAGCATAACAATTATAGTTAATATTTAGCATTATTATTTATTTAGAATATGTTTTTCTAATAAGCTCCACAGGACAAAGACCTTATACCTACTATTCTTTGTCCTGTCTCCAGTACCTAACACACTGTCTACAAAAGATAATCAATAAATATTTTGGAATGGCTAAATGCATAAAGAAATGAATGTACACATTCACGAAGACTGTACTCTTAACCCCATAAGTCACACAAAGGTATAACCTGATTAGAAAAGAAAAGTCTAGTCTAACCAGCATAAAGTGGACACCATGACCTGTCCGTGTTGGCTCACAGTCCATGTCATTGTACAAGAAATGAACAACATTACTTGAGAAAGCTAAAGCCGCAATGGGAATGGATGGGGAGAAATAATGTCTCTAACACGGCTGGACTATGAAATAGCCTTTGTAAACTGGTTAATGAGAGACACAGGAAGAAAGGTTATAGACAATAACGGAACCATGACAACTACAAAAAGTACATTGATAGATTAAAAAACAAAACCTTTTCTTTTTTTGAGTCGAGGTATGGCTTCTGGAGTCCAGATCAGCCTCAAACTCACAAACTTCCTATCAGAGCCTTCCAAACACTGTTAAAATATTTTTTGAAGAGGTGTCACAATGGCCTGAAGGTTTATGTCTCCCTCAAATTCACACATCAAAATCTAATCCTTAAAATGATCTAGAAATGGGACTCAGGAAGTGATTAGCTCACAGGCCCAGAGCCCATAAGAATGTCCCCAAAGGGACCCTAGGATGACTGTGGCATATAATAAATTTTGGGTTTACTCAAGCTTTGGGCAAGCTTCAGTGAAACATTTCACTATTAGGATAAGAATTTGTACTGTATCAAGCTGATAATAGAAAAAAAAAAAAAAAAGAATGTCCCCAAAGGGACCCTCTCACCTCTTGGGCCACATGTGGGCCCAGTGAGAAGGTTTCATCCATGAACTAGAAAGCAGCCTTCAACAGATATCAAAGCTGCTGGTTTTCCTGCTTCCAAAATGGTGAGACACAAATGTCCGCTGTGTACAAACCACTCAACTTACAGTGTTTTGTTATGGCAGCCCCAATGGATTAACACAGGTATGAAAGTAATTTTTTAAATGCTTATAACACAATTATAATCTCATAGGTCTATGTGATAGTTTTGTTAGATAATCTACGTGGCTTCATGCAGATCCCAAGCCAGTGTTAGCACGGGAACCATCAGGTAAGGCAGGCAAGGAGCAAGCTCAAGAGCAGTTTACAGTCTACACCTCTACATCGTCTTCGTCCAGGTATCTGGAGACTCTAGAGAGGCCTCTGTAAAAACAAACAAATTCCTGTGTGAACTTATTCATGGGAATCATGAGATAGATACTGATGCTGAAGGACAGATTTTTTTCCCCTAAAATAACTCAGCGCCAAGTGGAAGATCTAGGTGTGACTGAAATCAAAAACAGTAGCACACTTACTTTGTACACTTTTGGTGACATAGGACAAGACTATATGCTTGCCTTGAGGGATCCTCTGTGGCAGAAACTGGTGTGAGTTGGGCATATCGCTCTAGCCCATCCTTCCTAACCTCTCTAGAAGTTGAGCACCACTGGCCACACTGTTGTGACTAAATGCTAATCGCTGCCCGTCTCCTCACTCTGTCGTTATAAAGCTTCCTATGCAGCATTTTCTGAAGGATTTCTGTCCTACTGGCTGAATGGAGAGAACCTTGGGGATGACAGGGTCACAGTTTGGAAGAAGCCTGTGTACCAGAATTACTAGATGGCTTTGTGATCCCACATCACACACCTCCTCTTCTAAGTGAGCTCTGGACTGTGAGAAGAATGGTACAGTTGTACCAGGTCAACTCACTGAGATTTGAGGATCAGTTGCCATAATTTGCCTATCCTGACAATTGACCCTATTTCCCAACTTTCCTCTTGGTCACAGTAGGAAGAGAGAGAAGTAGATTATTTCTGGAGTCTCAGATGATCAAGATAAATGAAGACCTCCAGGGGTTAGAGAGTTGCCTAGAGCTAGGAGCACTTGCTGCTCTTGCAGAAGACTTGGGAACACCCACATGGCAGTTTACAACTGTCTATAACTCCCGTTTCAGGGGGTCTTCTGGCACCCTCTGGCCTCCATGGGCACCAGGCATGCACACAGTCCATTTACATACATGCAGTCAAAACACTCATACACATAAAATAAATCTTTTTTTTCTAAAAGAAGGTATTCAGTACCAACCTCAGCATTAAACATCTCAGTTTCTAGCAGATTCCTGAGTAAAACACAGACTACCTGTGTTTCTCTACCTAACCCACTAACTGCCGCTCTAAACATACTTATCCTCTCAGGACCAGTGAGAAACGATCTCTGAACAGCTATCATGTGAACCTCAACACAGCCTCTTTGATTTAATATATTTAGAGTTCAAATAATGCTGGATTTTAACCTACTTGTTTCTGCCTTTGTTTTTCATTTTGTCTGAACATGGTGATTAAGAAGAACAAATAAATTGTGAAGCAACTTTGTGTCTAAGAGTCTATTTTTTAAGTGATTATAAATGTGGTTAGGCACAATCCTAAAGGACAATTAGGGGGACCCAAACATCATGTTGAAAATGAGACCTTTGGGTGCTTGCCTGAAGATGTTATTAGGAAACATTTGTTTACTTACCAACTTTGAAATTTAAGACTGTCTTCAAGTAGCCTCAAGGTATTAAGAACAATAAATAATAATGTGCTGATGGAAAAGATTAAAAAACAAACTTGTTAGAGTCTTTCAAATAATAAAGGATAAATTTGGTTTAAATCAGAATACATGCTCCAAATCCATCTGGCCTGCACCATTGAACACTATGCTGAAAGCTGGAGTCCAGGAGTCAGCTCTGTAATGATGCTCTAACAAACATCTAGTAGGGGCCGTGACTAGAGTTCCAGAGGATGCTAGAGAGCTCCTGGCTCCTCATTGTTAACCTGGGCCACTGTGGGGAAGGTGGTAACTCTCTCTCAAGTCAGTCTAGAGAAAGGGATGAACATTGAGACGGCTGTGACTCGGGGGTGAAAGGGTTTGGGGAGGTACTTAGGAGAGTCCCTTTGGACTGAGATAGACAGGGACAATGCAAGGTTCCTCTGGGAAAATAGGTCTGTGGCTTGGTGTTCCGAGGCTGAAAACTTAAGCTCCAATGTTCCTCTCTTGTGGCATCTTTTCCATGGACTTTATCTCCATCCTATTTTCTTCCCACTCCAAATCCCAAGTCTCTGTACATAGCCAGGTGGCTCACCGCCCGGGCTGTGTCAACATCATAGAGAGAGCTGGAGGCTCATATATATAATTCCAGCACCTGACAGGCCGACACAGGAGGAGTGAATGCAGTGAGTTCAAGGCCGGTCTGGGCTGTAAACTAAAAGCTTGTCTTAAATCAGGGCTGGTGGGTGGTGGGTGGTAACAAGATGCTTCAGTGGATAAAAGCATTGTCTGCACAAGCCTCCCAACCTGAGCTGGGTCCCCAGAACCCACGTAAAGGTAGAAGGAAAAAAAATCAACTCCACTTAGTTGTCCTGATTTCCTCATGGACACCACAGCATGTACCCATGTCATGCACACTCACACACTCACACACAATAATAAATAAATGTTACAATACCAAAAAACTCACAAAGGGATCAAGTTGTGCAATAGGGGAGCTTTAGCAAATGCAGTGTGGTCAGGAGAACTGTCTTCCCCAGCATAAGGTGTAGCTGAAGTTTTCCTGTGTCCCACCTGGCCCATGGTCAGGACAAATCTCTCTCACCTGTCAGTCCTGCAGCTGCTTGGACCCAAGTAAACACACAGGGGCTTATATTAATTAAAATTGCTTGGCCATTAGCTCAGGCCTACCACTGACTAGCTCTTACATTTAAATTAACCCATAATTCTTGTTTATGTTTAGCCATGTGGCTTGGTACCTTTTCTCAGTTCTGTCTTTACATCTTGCTTCCTCTGTGTCTGGCTGGCGACTCCTGACTCTTTCCAGAATTCTCTTTCTCTGCTTGTTCCGACTATACTTCCTGCCTGGCTACTGGCCAATCAGCATTTTATTTATTAACCAATCAGAGCAACACATTCACAGCATGCAGAGCGATATCCACAGCAATAAGGTCTTGTGTCAGCACAGAGAGTATGGGCTTCCTTGTATATTTCCTAGTTGGAACCTTGCACCTAGACATGAAATTTAAAAAGTTTTTTTTTTTTTGATACAGGGTTTTGTTATGTACCTCACAGTGGCCTTGAACTGAGGTGTCTTGCCTCAACCTCTTCAGTGTTAGGACCACTGTTAAGTACCACTACACCTGGCTTGACAGACTCTTAAAGGAGATCGATGTGGCCATGTACAGCCTATGTCTTTTCCAACTTCTGTTTTCAATGATCAGATTCACACACCCCCACCACACATGCAAGAGGTTTAAGTAAAGATTTTTATCTATAAATAAACTACATTTATGAAAAAAATAAGGTTTTATTATTGTAGGCATTGAGTTGATGAATAATACACATTACTTGAAATAATCACAAAACAGAAAGTATCAGCCTCATTTTATAGATGAATAAACTGAGGTTCAGAGATGGGAGGTAAACTGTCCACACCTTCTTACTGAAAACTAAATTCTAGTTGGCCTCATTTTTACATCTATATTCTTTCTTTTATACTTACTTTGTTACTATTATTAATTATTATTTGGTGCTGGTGGTTTTCTTTTGGTTTGATTGTTTGAGGCAGTCTCGTGCCGCCCAGGGTAGCCTTGAACTTGTGGCTAAGGATAAACTTGAGCTGCCAATCCTCCTGCTGCCACCTCTCAAGTGCTGGCACTTCCAGCGTGTGCCATTACGCACAGTACGCACTGCTGGCGATGGGACCCGGGGCTTCTCGGGGCTTCATGCATGCCAGGCAAGCGCTCTACCAACGGAGCTACAACCTCCACCCTATTTTGTTTTTTCCAGACAGGGTCTCACTAAATAGCTCCAATCTGGCCTTGAACTCCAGGTCGTCCCAATTGAGCTTTCCTAGTGCTGGGATCGCCGGCCTGTGGTACCAATCCCAGCCCTGTAGACTCTGTCTGCACTGGATCCAGGCACGGCAATCAGAGTTTCTTTGTATGGGCTCTGGTCTTTGCAGTGACCTACCTGACGTGTTCTCTCCAGTCTTGTACCTACCCCTCCCCACCAAAGGACGACATTTTTCATCATTCTAGTCAATCTCGTCAGGCTTTGTTGGGGGTGATATGTAAAATTTCCCAGGCATTTTAAAGTACTGGATGTAGTTCAAGTGCTTCTGATATAATTCCCACAGAACTCTGAGAGTCTGGAGAACCTGGCCTAGAAACTGCTGCTGGCAGTTCCAAACGGGTGGAAGTTGGCCAGCGGGGAGTTCAGCACCTAGACCCAGGCACAGCCTGTCCTCCCCTGGGATTCCTCCACTCCTTTGACTCCGTGGAGTGTCATAACCACAGGCTGATGTGAAGCAGAAGGGTCCTTCGAGAAAACAAGTTCGCTAGTGGAAATGGGGAGAATCGGAGAAGCATGCCAGCCCGTGCTACTCCTGGAAAGGGAGAAGGACAGGGGAGGAAGAAAAAGAAAAGGAGTGAGCAAAGGCAGTGAGCAGACTGTAGACTACTGGGCCTTGGTGGTGAACCCCGTGGGCTCTTTGTCTCCAAACAATTAGCAATCCTAAATAGACATGGGATGTGTGGACATGTAGGTCTCTCAGGGGTGCTATTGTCAAGGAATTAGTCCCTCAAAGAGATTTTTTAAAAATCACCTTTCCTATCTGGTTGGTAACTGGTTGACTCTAGGGTCGTTAAAAGTTAAACAAGAAATGGAAAGAAGGTCTATGACTTAATTCTAGCTGCAAAATCAAAAACACAAACCTAACAGCATCCTGAGGTTGAACTCTGGTTCTCTGAGTAGAGAATTCACAACAACCACCTCAATGAAAAACAACATAACCAAAACAAAAATGAACATAGATAGACAATAGGAACCAAAAAGCCCCCTGGGGACCCAGAAATCCAGGGCAACCTTGGGCAGAGGCTAGCCGACACAGGATTCAACTGCTCTAAAACAAAGTATTTATTTGGAGATTAAAATTAACTTATTTTTTTCAGAGAGGTTCAAATTCTTAGTTTAAAAATAACAATGAAATTCTTTAACTTAATTTTGTGAGTCTTCAGTGAGTTGGCTCTTCAGTCCATAGCAGCTAGAAGACAAGAGAGAAGCACAGAAGGAGGGATCAGCTTCCCCTGTTCTAAAATCTGTGCTGCACAGCAAACAACCAAAGATCTATTTACTGCTATCCAAATCTATGTTCTTCCTTAACTCTTAAATGTTGGAACATAAAGTGATTTGTCGACACACACACACACACACACAACTTATTTTAGAACATTGTAAAAACAATTCTCCAATATCTGAATTTCCAAAGTGTTCTGTCATTAGTTAAGAGTCATGAAAAAAAATTGCCTATGGTGAAATTCTGGTTAATGACCAGGCTGGGAGAATCTTCTGGGGCCCAAAGAACACATAGTCTCTTCCAGAGCTCATATTTCATTCTGTGCTGATTAGCCAGCTACCCATTGGGATAAACTAGAGCTTCAGCATGGCATCCACTCCATAAAGAGGCTAGAAGAGGCTAGTCTCTCTCTCTCTCTCTCTCTCTCTCTCTCTCTCTCTCTCTCTCTCTCTCTCTCTCTCTCTCTCTCTGTATATATATATTTCTGCTTCTGTCTTTGTCTCCATCCTTTGATCTCCTCCTCCTCTGCCTTCTGTGGTTGTTTGTTTGTTTGTTTTTTAGACAAGCTCTCTCATAGCTGGGGCTGTTTTCTTAGACTCCTGATCCTCCTACTTCCACATCTCAAATGCTGAGAGTTCAGGTCTGTATCACCACATCCAGCTTCTCCACCTACACTCTCTAAGATGAAGACTATGCCCTACGTGCTGGGCAACATGACATGAGTATTTAATGCAGGGGTAATTCTTTCTAAAAGTTCAATAATCAATTCTCATCTTTTAAAATTCATTTAATAGGAGACTGTCTCCTTAACCCCCGACTCCATATTAGCCTCACCAATTGTGGGACAATCAGACATTATGTCTGGCTTCAAATGATGCAGTAGAAAACATGCAGAATTATCCATGAGAACTTTACCCAAGTGTGTACCTGACTCTTACCAAGCCTTTGGATCTAACTTCCAGTTTACAAGAAACACAGAGAAGAACAAGTTCAATAATAGCATAAAGAAGCAACCGGATAATATAGAACACAGGATATTCCATGGAATAATCAGATGGGACTCAACAAAAAGCTGATGTCATGAGAACACAAAGCATGTGACCATAGATCGAGGAGACAATGCTAGAGAGAAAAAGTCTTAATAAACAGAATGCCTGAATGAAGTATGAGATCTTGTTTGAACTAAACAGAATCACCAGACATTTAGGGGATAGGGGAAGACAGGAATGACTCTTGATGGTCGAATTATTATCTGGAAATCATGGCGATGGTTGTACAATGTTGTCAATGTGCTTAATGCCACTGAATGGTATGATTAAAATAGAATGCCTTACACTATGTACAACTTACCACAGTTTTAAAACAACATTTTAAGGGACAAATAAAGAAATTCAAAATGTGGATAAATAGCTAATAATGTTAAAAATTATGTGGCTCTTGTTAGGCATGATAGTGGAACTGTGTTTGCCTCACAAAAATGTGCTTATATTTCAGAAGTAAATGTTGAAATATTCAGACTACCTATAAATTCTATTTAAACAATGACTAATCTTATCTCCCTTCAGAAAAGAGGAAAATGAAGACTATGTTGCAAAAGTTTGCAATCATTCGATTTCCATGATGGATACTGTGTGTTTGTGTCATGATTCTGCCTCTTTCTACCTACACTGGGATTGTGCGGGGGGAGGGGGGGAAGCAGCAAAGGACAGAGCCTGCTCTTGACAATCCAGTTGTAGAGGTGGGCATCATAATGTGAGTCTGCATAAGATTAAAATTTTAAAAATCAAAGAGGAAGTTAAAGAGTAGAGAGAAAGTTTCAGCCCAACGGTAGCCTGTGTAGGGAGTCTGTAAGTAGAGTTGTTCCCTTAGCTGGAACTAGCTCATTACCTATCCCCAACTTCCTTCCAGGGTTGAGCAAGCTCATCATGAAAGATCAGACAGTTGCATTTCTGGGAACTAACAGAGAAGGATCAGGACTGTTTCACCCAAGGCACACTGCAGATCATTTTCCTTTTAAGAATCAATATACTGCAAGCAAGTCACTAGGTCACATCTCTTCCAGGAGGCCATGCAGCTCACTTCCATCCTTATGCTCTTTCATGGCTAGCTGTGATCTCAGAACAGAAGAGAAGGAAAGGAAAAACTCACCACACATATTGCCATTAGAAGAAGTCTCTGGGAATTGTAACTGATGGCTTTCTCTATCCCACACTGATAAAATCTGCAAAGCATTTCATTTACACAAACAGCTATAACTTTGATATAAAGCAAACTCGCTTTAATAATTACACAATTTCTTTCTGGGTTAAAAATCCTATTTGAAATCTTGAAATGTGCAGATTCCTCTAACACTAGCATGTCCTCATGTGTCCCTGGATAGCTATGAAAGCAGTCCAACATATTTATAGATGACAATGTCATGTCACAGTGTCAAAAGGTTGGACACTGCAGTGGATCAGCGACTGGCAAAGAACCTGCAGCATTCTTATTCAAGGCATCTGGAAGGTCGTTTGACCTCTTCCTCTACCTCCATCTTCACAGATCTGCCTGAGACCTTCCTCCTCTGCTTCTGTTTTGAGTGGTGGTTCTACTGGACACAAGTTCCCTCTTTGTCTCTTCCAGCATTTTGAATATATCTCCCACTGTCTCCTGGCATCCACTGTTTATGTGGAGAAGTCTGTTGTTTATCTTATTTGGGTTCTTTTGTACACAATGTTTTTGCCTGTGTTTTTCTTGTTGTTGCTTGTGTTTGTTGTTGTTTGTTTGTGGTGTGGGGGATTGAACCCAGGGCCTCATGCATGCTAGGTAAAAGCTCTTTCACTGCGACACATCCTCAGCCTGTTTGTTTTGTTTTGCTTTTGTTATTGCTTTATCTTGTTGCTATCACCATTTTTCTCATTCTCTGTCAACATTTTTACTTTCGTGTATCTAGGTGTAGAAGTTGTTCTTAGATAAGTAGACCAATGTATTTCAAACAATTTCAGGTGTTTGGCGCCCATTATCTCACTAAATCCTTGCTCCTGGTGTGCATATGTTGATATATTCACTACAATTATTTAAACATTGTACATAATGCAGTTTCTCATTTTAACCAGACAATTAACCTGACAACATTGTGCAACCATCGCCACTATTTCCAGACAATAACTTGACCATGTAATTCCTGTTTTTCCTTCCTAATCAACATTCTTGGGGTTCTATTAAGTTAGAACAAATTCACATACTCCGTTCAGGCATTCTGTTTCTTAAGTAATTCTACATTTGTCTGAGGCTCTTTTTCATATTTCTTCATTCTTTCTGATCTTGAGATCAAATAATCTCTATCTTCAAATCCGCAGAATTGCTGGCTACTGTGGCACATTCCCCTTTAATCCTAGCATGCACGAGGCAGAGACAGACGGATCTCTGTGAGTTCAAGGCTAGCCTGGTCTACAGAGGGAGTTGCAGCCAAGGTTGCGTAGTGAGACCCAGTTTGAAAAAAATAAATAAATAAAAATCTGCTGATTCTTCTTCTAGTACAAATCTACCACTGAGCACTTCTAGTGAACTTTTTTACTTCAGTTACTGTACTTTCAACTCTAGAATTCCCATTGTTTTAAGTCATTTCTGTCTCTCCATTTACACTGACAATTCCTAGCTAGTGAGACATGTCTTCATGCACCCCCTTTCTTCTGTAAGCATGCTTTCCTCTGTTCTTTGAATATCTGCTTTGAAGTCTTTAAGTCTGACATCCAGGCCACCTCCTAAGCAGTTGCCACTGACTCCTGTTGACCTCCCTGTATATGAGACATATATTCTACTTTGTTTTTCTTATTGCCAATAGGGTGTTTCCAGTAGTGTTTTCTAACAACGCTGATTGCTGATTCTCTGGATGGAAGGCTTATAATCATCCATGTACTCGGTGAGAGTCCTTTTTCCCATTTGCTGTTGCTCATATGTACATGTCAAGTGGAGCAGCTGGTGTTACTCTTAGAAGGTTCAGTACATACACATTCTGTCACCTGCACAGTCACTCTGGGATGGCGGTGCTTCCAGGAAACCTGACTGTGTGTCTGTCCATCCCTCCCTCTTTCTCTGCTCCTTTCCTTCAAGTTTTCTGCCTCTGGTGACATGACCCCTTCCTGTTAGGCTCACTCCTCGCCATCTAACTGCACTATTCTTCTCCACGGTGCTCTGGGGCATAAATTGCTCCACACCAATCCAGTTCCATGGAAGCATCTTTGCAGTGGTATTTGAGGTCAGTCTTCAAGAACTATCCTGAGCCCAGAGGGCTCTTCTTGGTTCTTTCTTTCCCTGGTATTCTCTAGTAAACCAACCAACCTAAAGCTTATCTGTTTCTCTCATGGAGCCACCGGCTTCCTCTTCACTGCTTATTACCCAAGTCTCCATTGTTCACAAGGACTGACTTCAGTGTGAACTCCACGCCCTCTTCCACACAGTATCTTTTCATCAGTGCTCTCTGTTCTTAGAACTGGCCCCTTTCCTTACACAGAGTCTCTAGGGCTCCCCTCTTGGACATGGGGCACTGTCAGTTTCCCACTTCTCTTGGACCGATGTGTCTGCTTCACAAAAAGAGCACTGAGTGGGAGCAGTGACCTCTGTGTGGAGGCCCTATCACATTCGAAATAGTGTGGATGCTACGGGTCCCCGGTTTTATGAGTCTACCATATCCAAGTGGAGGCTTGGACAGAATGAAGTCCTCCCACCTTTTGGCTGTACTTTTTTAGGGGGTGCGGTGGAATTTAGCACCTACAACTTTGACGTGGCAAGATGGGGATACTGTAGGCCTTGACTGTCAAGAACCCCGCCTTCCTGGGCAGGTTGGAGCTCTGGTCACAACAAACTAAGTTGGACAGGGGTGGGAGGGAGGGGAGCAGCTTGGGGTTTAGATGCCGTAAGTTCCCTCTCTTACTAAAATTTAGTAGATTTTCTTAAATAAATGAGCATTCGCTGTATACCCTTAGGAAGCTTTCCAGGGACTTTGAATGATTGTTTTTACAATATGAATGTTTTGTTGACAGGGGACTGTAGGGCTCCTCACAGCATCATTCTGGAAATCGCCTTCTAATAGGATCCTAATAGCTATAAACATTGTCTTCACTGCTAATCATGTTTTTCTGAGCTTCCCTCCAGGGTTCAGGCTCTGATAAATGGAGGCGAATTTGGAGATAAAGTACTGCTTGATCATTCCAGACCAAATGAAAACTTTATGGACATGCTCTGAGAACTGCACAGAATACCACAGATGGTGACCAAAACAAACCAGAAGACCTACTAATCCCTAGACTTCTCCCTGGTTTTTGGAGTGATGGTACATAAAGCAGTCGGTCTCCTCTGAGTTGAGTTCCCAGGAATGGTTTATTTAAGTATTTCTTACTAAGTTCCCCAAAACATGGTATGAGAGTTAGACTGGATTCACAGTAGAAAAATTTTCACCAAATCAATCCCGTTCCTTCTCTCGCCTTCGCCTTTGTTATGAGCAGGTATCCTCGAGGTGTCTGCTCCACCTTCAGGGATTACGATGCAGAGGAGCTATGAACTACAGACCGAGCCTTGGCCTAGATGACTGTGGGGGTTCGCACTAACTGTCAGCTTGCTGAGCTCTAGAATCACCTGAAACGTGGGCTTCTGGGCATGCCAGTGGGAGACACTGATTAATTGAGGTGGGAAGACCTGACCACTGTGGAGGGTACTGTTCCCTGGGCTGGGTCCTGGAATGAATGAAATGAGGAAATGGAACTGAGCACAAGCATTCCTCAACATCCGCTTCTAATTATTAATAGGATACAACCAGCTGCGTCAAGCTCCGCTGTTTGGCTTCCCCGCCATGACGGACTGTTCCCTTGAACAGAGAGCCAGAAGAAGCCCTTCTCCCTAAGGTTGCTTTTGACAGGGCATTTCATCACAGCAACAAGAATAGAAAATAAGACAATATTCTAAACACACTGACCTTGTGGTTGGACAAATAAGCAAAGTCACAAAGCTGGGAGGTTTTAACTATGAAAGGAGATTAGGAAATTTCAGATTCTAAGTTCTGATTGTCTAGTAGTATCTACTGTTCTACATCAAAATAATGTCTCATCACCTGACAAATCATCCAATCCCAAGTGGTCGGTCTTAAACACACGTATATATGAACAACACCAAATGGACTCACTAAGTTTTATATATGCATGTTTGTGTATTGTGCATAGCAATATATATAGTTTTATATATATATATGTAACAATAATAAAGAGAAATAGGTCGTGAATTTGAGAGGGGTGGGGGGCATGGGAGGCATTGGAGGTGAGAGAGGTAGGGTGGAAATGATGTAGATTCAGCACTCATCTATGAAATTATCAAAAAATTTAAGGTAAAAAAACAGTACCTAAATGAACAATTACAAATATTTATTATGTAGAACATAATTTTTGTAATAATATACACATCGCAAAGTAGCCAAATTGAACTGGCAAACATGAATTACTTAGTACAACTGTCAATTTTTCCATGGTGAAAAGATGTACAATTTGCTCTTTTTGATCCTCAGAAATGTATGTATAGGGACAACAGTAATTGGACTCAGTGGGTTATTAAGAAAAAAAAAGAAAGAATATGCAGTCAGCAGAGGGGCCTGCTGGGAAGTCCTAAGGGGATTTGGAGGGGGGTACTGGGATGGATATGCTCAAAACACATTGTATACCTGTATGAAATTCTCAAAGAATGAATTAAAAATATTATAAAAACAATGTCTTATCTCTCTCAAACGTGAATTTTTTTTCTCACTTAAATTGAAGCTGGTTCCTGAATAGTTAGTTCTTCCCACGATTATGTCCCACTAATTTGGGAAGAAGGCTTTCCTCTAACAAGATCTCTGTAAGGACCTGCTGGCCCTGAATTAATTCACGCTGACTTCTTAGCACTGCTCTCAGCCATTGGAACACTTGCAGGTCAGGAGGAGTCAGTTCTACCAGCTCAAGAAGTTGACATCAACCTCCTCCCAGAGAGAGGTCTAACAAGCTCATGAGGACCTTCATGCCACCAGACCCCATGTCTACAACGACAGCAACTGACCAAAACAAGCTCCACCCAGTTTTCTCACTGACAAGGGGCTAACTGCGTTAGTTGTTTCAGCACCGTGACCAATGCCTGCCAAAAGCAACTGAAGGAAGGAGGGGCTTATTTTTGCTCATAGTTCCAAAGGGTACGGTCCTTGATGACGGCAAGGCACGGCAGCAGGTGCTTGAGGTGGCTGTCACATTGCAGCCACAGTCAGGATGCAGAGGGAGATGGATGCTCGTGTCCAGTTTGCTTACTCTTTAGTGTTTAGTCTGAGATGATCCCAGACCACGGAATGGTATCACCCACCTTTGGGGTGAATCTTTCCCTCTCAGTAGAACTGGTCTAGATAATCTCTCACAGATGTGCCATGATGATTTTAAATTCCACCAAGCTGACAATTAAGATTAACCATCACTCTGCCAGCAGAAACTCTGGGGCACAATCTCATTGTTTAATATCTTGAAGTCCCCCAGAGGGTCATTCATATACTGGAGCCTAGGTCCCCAGTGTGGTGGTGATGAGGTAGAAGAGCCTGGTGAAAAATAATCAGGATGTGGAGGCTCTGCCCCTATATGCAGATTGATGCTGGGTTAATGAATCCCATCTTGCCATGTGACCTCCTCGACATGCACATCCACCATTGTGAAGCCATCTACCATGAGGTCCTCAACAGACCAGGCAGATGGCAGGATCATGCTCTTGAATCCCTAGACTCCTGATAAATAAACCTTTCTCCTTTACAGTGTACCTCTGGTATTTTGTTATAACAACACAAAATTAACGAAAGCAAAATCTAATGGGGAGTTGTTGCTTAACCACAATAAAATTTTGGAAGTAGATAGTGATAATGGATGCATAAGATTGTAAGTATACTTAAAAAAAAAAAAAAGCACTACTTGGAAGCCACGGCAGGTGTATTCTAAGCACATGCTGTACCAATGACCCACATCTCCAGTCCAAGATCAGGCATGTACTTTATGTCATCAAATTGTACACTTGAAAGTATCCAGTGGTAAACTCCATGCTGTGTCTATTTTAAGACATACACATAGACACACCACACATTCGGGGCTTCACTGCTGCTGGCTTTCTTTGGTTAGTTTTCGTTTCGAGATAAGGTTTCAGGTAGCTGCCGCAGTCTTTGAATCACTAATCACCTGGCCTCCGTCTCCTGAGTGCTGGAAGCTGCTGGCTCTCTGTGAACAGTAGTTCTCAAAATGCTTCCCAACATCCAGCTTGGGGCTTTGCCAGCATTCGAGTTTTTCAAGAGCCAGGCTGAGGCTTCCGGCATATTTTTGCCATTCCTATGACAAATGAAAAGGAGATTAACGTCCCCCCGTCGCTGCCTGTGTCTCAGACAGTTGGAAGAGAGATGTAGCTGATGCAGAATGGCCTGGGATGGGTGTCTGCACATTTGGAGTTAGCCTGAATTGGTGTCTGCTTCCTTGTGCTCCCTCTAAGTGGTAGCTAGCAGGATCCTGATTTGTTAGACTTAATCTAGAATTATGACAACACAACCTCAATTAGCTGCCAATAGTTTTGAACATCCTTTCCTGATCAATCATTCCTTTTTCCTGTTAGCCCGTTGCAGCCTTGTGACCCAAGGCTCTGGAATGGATCAACCCGCCTACGTCTGCACACAGCTCTGTGTCTCCATGGAAACAGCTTGTCAGGCCCTGCTTGGCTGCAGGTACCAAGACCTCTCATTTGCAGCCTGGGTTCCACACAGACTCAGTCTTAGCAACCAGGCAGGTGTAAGGAGCCTCATCTTTTCTAGTCGCCAGGGTCTGGGACCTCATCAAACCTCTTTTGCATTGCACCAGGAAAGCACCCGGCTCCACTGGCATCCAGGTGGTCCTCAAGGGAATGGAAGGGTTTCTGCCCCAGGCTCCTCCCAACAGGTCTTCCTTTCTTGCTGTTGCCCCCACCTATCAAACCTAGAGTCATCAGAATGCCTGCTGCCCCCACCTGGAGCAACAGCTTTGTGCCTCTCAGACCCTCCTGTCTGCATCCCTATTGCCTCTGGGGTTGCCTGGGCCGGCATCATTTCCTTGTCTCAGGACTGCAAAATTCTCCACACTGGTCCTAATATTACAGTGCATACAGTCTCCATCTTACAATCACTTTCCAAAAACGAACATAGTATCATGCCATAGAAAGAGGCTTTGGAAGGTAGGAGAGGCAGGATAGAGGGAGACTGAATAATGCATGCCAGTTAGAAAGGAATGATAGCACAACAGGCTGGATACAGTTTACAGCAAGTTACTCCATACTTTATAAAGAGCGAGAAGAGGGGCGTTTGCAGGCTCTGAGCACAGGACGTGACGGATGTCCAATGAGATGGAAAGGCCGATCCTGCTGATTTGATCAATGCACATTGCATATATGGATTAAATCATCGCACTCTACCCCATAAATATAAGCAATTATTACATACCAATTGAAATTAGTTAAAAATAAGATATTAGAATTAAAATGTCAGAATTTGATTATACCTATCATGGATTTTTTTTCTCCTGTGTATGTTAATTCCTATATAATTCTATGCAAAAGGGAGACCACTTGAGTACTCCACAAGCTATGGGCTGGACACTGTATGTTAGGTATTATAGAAATAAGATTGACTATGAACAGAGTCCTAACTTTATTATTAATTATAATTTAATTATAATTTATTATTAATTATAATTAACTTGTGACTTCCTTTAGGATTCTGATTATGTCTGCTGGGAAAGTCAGAGTCAGGATGAAGCCTATTTTTTGAAGTATTCATTTATTTTTAAAATTTATTAAAAAAAACCCAAAATATTATTAATGGGAAATAAAAAGAGTAACTCATACTTTTCCCATAGACATTTGTATAAAGTTTGTTTGATTAAAAGCCAGATATAGAGCTGGGAATGAAGCTGTGTGGTACATGTGACCCTAGAGTATGGAGAAATGTGCACACACACACACACACACACACACACACACACCCCACCCCTCTCATGGGCTAAGAGAACAAACATCTGTTAATGTCCTTCCCTCATCCTAGGACAGTTAGTGGCTCTCACTTCCCTCAGATAGACTTCAGACCCTGTAAAAGACAAGCAAGAGCACACCGTTATCAACTGACCTGGCTCACCTCCCAGACACCTCTCTCATTCTCTCTGACGGCAGCTGCTCATCTTCTGTGCTTCTCCCTGGCCTTTGGCCCTTGGCACTGCTTCTTGCTCCCAGCTCCATGGTGTGTCCTCTTCTTGCATGTCCTGATTCCATTTCTGCTGCTGGGATGAACTACCTTGACCAAAAAGCAACGTAAGGGAAAAGAGGTTCATTTGGGCTCACAGGTCCAGGTTATAGTCTATCATTGCAGAGGATTCCAGGCAGGAACTTGAAGCAGTCAACTCATTACATCCACAGTCAAGAGCAGAGAAAGAATTGGCCCATGCTTGCTTACTTGTGCTCAGCTCCCTCCCTGTTTATTCTGTCCAGGACCCAAACCCAAGGAACAGCATTGCCCACATTCAGAGTGGGTCTCCCCCTCGTGAACACACTTAGGAAAAGCCTGTCACAAACATACCCACTGGCCAACCTGATTGTGTTAGTTACTTTTCTGTTGCTGTGATTAAAACACCACCATGGGGGCTGGAGGGATGGCTCAGTGATTAAGAGCACCGGCTGCTCTTCTACACGACCTGGGTTCAATTCCCAGCACCCACATGGCATCTCACAATTGTCTGTAACTCTAATTCCAGGGGATCTGACGCCCTCACACAGACATACATGCAGGCAAAACACCAATGCACATAAAATAGAGACAAATTATTATTATTTTTTAAGTTAAAAAAACCCGCCATGATCAAGGCAAGCTAGAGAAGAATTTACTTGATCATATAACTCCAGAGGCGTAAGAGTCCCTCATGGCAGGCGTCTTGGCTTCAGGTGGCAGACATGGCGGCAGGAATAGCTCCCATGTCAAACAGCAAGCAGCAAGCAGAGAAAATGAACCGCAAATGACATGAGTAAATTATGCTCTCAACGCCGACCTCCAGGACATAAGATCCACACCTCCTAAGCCTCCCAAACAGCACCACCAACTGGAGACCAAGCATTCAAACATCTGAGCCTGTGGGGGAATATTCAAACCACTGCACGGATCTGGGCAATCCCTCATTGAGACTCCCTCCCAGATGGTTGTACATTGTGTCAAGTTGTTAACAGAAACCATTGTAGCACCCTTTTGTACAATCTCTCACACATTTTGGAGGACTATGTTCTCAACTTTACAGTTTTGAGTTTTTTTAAGGGTTTTTTTTTTTTTTTTTTTTGAGACAGGGTTTCTCAGTGCAGTTTTGGTGCCTGTCCTGGATTTCGCGCTGTAGACCAGGCTGGCCTCGAACTCACAGAGATCCGCCTGCCTCTGCCTCCCGAGTGCTGGGATTAAAGGCGTGTGGCACCACTGCCCGGCGTGAGTTTCTTTAAGTTTTAAGTGTCTCTCCCACAGTTTCCTACTTGCCTTTCTGCTGTGGAGAGCAAGATGTGCCCACCTCCAGTTCAGTGCCCACCAGTTACTCAGATGCCTGCTGCACAAAGGAGAGAATGGCAGGAGCCTCTGGAATAACAATGCCACCCCACTGATGGCACATGGGCCCTGTTTCAGGGTCTCCTGAATATACTCCACCAGCCTAGGCTGGCTGCACCTTAGCTACATGCCAAGGCACTGGAGCTGCTGGCCACTGTGCTTTGGGATACTCCTGTAAATGGGTCACTGCCTCCGCTCAGCTCTGGCTACACCACTGGTTGCCTCCTTCTTTCTAAGACACCTGGGAGGTCTGCAGCAGCCTTGGGGCTGGGCCCATATGGCCATGTCAGCAGCTGGAGAGCCGTTCCTAAGAGCTGAGATAAGGAGGAAGCTTTCTCCTGGAGTCCCAAAGATTCCTTTCTTGCTGGTGGTACAACTTCACCCAGGCAACGCTTTCCTAGGGGAAATCCAAGATCTGAATCACAGTGAGAGGAGAAAACAGCCAGCCGTCTCAGGGATGGATGCGACTTGTCCAGTGTCTCCAGGAGACAGGACTGTTTTGCCTTGTTTGATTTTGTTCTGTCAGAGGGCTTGGGGTTAGTGGTAGTGGTAAGCAACATATGTTCAGACAGCAATCAAAGGGAGGGGTGAATGGATGACGACCCTTGTCCCACAGAGTAAGATAGTTGATCTAGGAAAGAAGCCAGAGGCAGGAGCCCACCCACATGGGCACACGATGTGGCGTGAGGCAGCAGGTAGCCTTCAGCCCCCATCTACTCACTTTCTCCTAAATCATCGCAGCTTTCGTCTTCTAGAAATGAGAGGCCAACTTTTGGCCGTAGACCTGGATGAGATGCAGAAAGAATGGATTTTGTTTCGGTGTGAGCGGAAGGCTAGCTCAGACAGAGAGGGGGAGGAGCAAGCGAAGGCCCAGTTCCACTTTGTCCACTGCAGTAAGTAAGCAAAGGAGCCATTAAACGAGAAAATGTATGTGAAGGCACTTAGCACGGTGTTTGGCAAATGCACGGGATTCAATAATATTGACTTGTTCATTTTACGTTCACTCAGTGGCAGGCGCTGTAAGGCAGATTTGTGTGCAGAGAGGATAACGGGGTAGCAGTAAGGGGTGGGGACATTCTCTACCTGGGGAGTTGATCAATTTTGCCATTAGATGTTTCTTCCTTTGACTCTATCGAAACCCCCAAATACATCAGAGGCAAAAAAAAAATATTATCTTCCGATATTCCCTGACAGTGGTAGAGATAACATAAATGCATTAAAAACCATAGACTGGGGAGTGGTGCAAAATTTCTAGTTAAGTTGAAGCAAAAACTGGTCAGTCTAAATGATGATACAAGTAGGCATAGAGCTTGTACTACAAAACAGAGCCAGGCCTGACGACAAGCCTAGAGTCCCAGCGACTCAGGAGGCTGAAGCAGGGTGATGGCGAGTTCAAAGTCAGCCTCGGCTATAAAGTGGGCTGAAATCCAACTCTGGCAACTTAATGAGATTGTTTCAAAGTAAAGTGTAAAATGAGTTAAGACGGCTCCATGGATAGTGCTCATTAACATAAGACTCTGAGTTTGGATCCCTAACACCCACAAAAAAACCAGGTTCAGCAATGTGTGCCTATAACCCCAACACTGGGGTTGCTGAGACAGGGGGATCCCTGAATTATGCTCGTCAGTCAGTCTAGCCAAATTGGTGAGCTCCAGATTCAGTGAAGGAATTAGGTGGGGAGTGATAGAAGATACCCGTCATGACCTCTGCCCTCCTCATGCACGCACACGCACCCACACCTACATATACATGTGCACACAGACACACACAGAAAGAAAACAAAACGTAAAAAAGAGGGCTGGATGTGGTCAGTGGTAGAGAATTTACCCAACAGGCATGAGGTCCCAGGTTCGATCTCCAATCCTGAAAAGGGAGGTTTCGTATGTGTGAACTTTAGCAAGCCTAGCTTCGCAAGAGAGATGCGAGCACACGGAGAGGATAAGGAGACACCCAGCCATCTTGCCTCGGTGCTACGGGGGTTTCATGCTTAGATGGTTAGGAGTGGGAGAATGGGAGATGAGGACATCTGCTGAAGGCTGAGCGAGAGACAGTGGAGGAGGCCAAAGGCTGGCACACATCATGGGCTCATCCACACAGAGAAAGCTCTTCATGCACAGCCTCAAACTTTCCCCTGTGATTCTCAGAACAACCAGGACCGAGGACACTATAGAGAGTCCTTGCCATTGCCTGACAAACATTTGCTTAACCAAAAACAAACTAAGCGCAGGACAAAACAAAACTGGAATTTGTCAACATCAGTCACCCGAGCCTGGCACGAGGCTCGATAAAGCTATTGGATTAATATAAGCTCTGAGAGCAAACTGAGCATGGCGTGTGTTTGTTCAGCACTTGTACTTTCTCTTCCTGCTTAGCAGTTCCCCGTGACGTGTAGTCCTCGTTCACAGAGACGGAAGTACATTGCAATAGAGGCTTGCTCAGTTTAGCAAGAAGACACTGTCCCCGAGACAGGGGCTCACTCTGTGGTCCAGGTAGGCCTAGAATTCACTGTATAGCCAAGGCTAGCCTCAAATTACACATCATTCTCCTGCCTCAGCTTCATGAATATTGCAGCTATGAGTGTGTGTCACGATGCCTGACTAAATTAACAAGAAAATTAATGTTTGCCGACAGGCTAAGTTTCCAAACTCCAAATTTAACAAATATATATATATGGAAGACTTTGTTCTCTTTATTATTATAATAGTTATCCTAAGTCAATAATTAAAAGGCAAAAGACCCAGTAGAAAAATCAGCAAAAGATTGACCTATCAAATAATAAGTGGGGATCCTTGTAACAATCAAACAGTTTATTCGTTTCAGGTTCTGCCTAAATGTGAATTCTAAGCTTCCTGGTAATTTGAGCTAGATGAGACCTCACAGTCAAGGCTGAAAATCTATGAGGCCTGTTTCTTGTACTAATACCAAACCTAAATCTTGTGTTGTTAACATCCTCCACTGAGAGTGATGCTGGGAAAGAGATCTGGAAGAACGCCTGGTGCTGTCTGGGCCTTGCGGACAAATGTCATCAGCTGAGGAGGAGGAATGTGGAGGGCTGCAGGTTGATTTCTGGGGACAGTAAGTCTTGCCCCTTTTCTTCAGAGCCCCTGGAGTCTTGTCATGCCCCATGTGATCCCTGGGCTAGTGGGACCTCCTGGGAACTTACAGATGTGCAGAAGACAGCCTTCCACCTGGCCTCTTGAACTGGAATCTGCATCGTAGCCAGCCTCTGAGGTGACTGCGCACACAGACCTCACGGCCGAGTCACAGGGCAGCCACACAGGCTCGTTCCTCACAGGTGCTTCGTAATCGCCGTAGGATGGGAAGTGCAGGTGGTCTCTGAGGAGCCTTTCAAAACTAAATCGTTGAATTTAATGAAAAGTGTCACACTAGCCAAGTCGAATGTTCCCCACTTTACAAAGGGCTTTATGATTAATGAATTAATAACGGTGCCACGGTGCTGCTGTTGCTACAAGTGAATTTAGAGTTCTTATTAACACCCTTCCACTGGGCGTCTTGATAGACCCAGGAGGCATCACCAGGGATGACTCCATCTCTCACCCAGCCTTGCCTGTCTACCTCCCACAAGAGGGAAAGCATTGGGGGATGGAAAATCGAGAGAATTGAGATGGACAGACAGACCTGAAAGGACTGGATAAAAGAGTACACATGGCCTAAGGACACTGATTGCTCCCTTCCTGTCTTTCTCCGGAACAGTCCATAAGCTTCCTCCTGGTACCATCCGAGGGCCTGTGTCTGGAAGGAAGGGTGGGAGGAGAGGAGGCAAAGACTAGAGAGAAAGGAAGGGCAGCTGGGTGTGGCTGGCTCTCCCTCTGACCCAGCACTTGGGAGGCAGAGACAGGCAAATCTCTGTGAGTTTGAGACCAGCCTGGTCTCTATAGCAAGTTCCGGAGCAGCCAGGGCTACATAATGACACCCTGTCTAAAAAAGAAGGAAGGTGAGGGCAGGGACTGCACCAAGATTGAGCGACCTTTGTGCCGTCCTATAAACGAACAGAGGTGCAGATGCTAAATCTGGTCACTGACGTCCCTCTGAAGCCACGGTGTGCACACCGCCGTCTCCATCTTAATTCTACTCCATGTCTGCCGGTCTCTCTTCACTGAGCAGGACCGTCTCGGTAGAAACCCACCCGCCAGCTTCAAGGCTGCCTCTGGATTTTGGGGGCTGCCAGGAAAGCGGTTAGATGCAAGGAAACAAAAGAGATCCGGGGATGGAGAGGCGGTTCTGAGTTGGGCTAATGAGTGAGGTGACTCACAGGCTGACTCAGAGGCCTGGGAGAGGGAAGCAGTGGGGGGCAGACCTCAAGGGAGCCCTGCAAACCAAGCAAGCAAGGAGGCCAGGGACATGGTGGGGTTTTGTTGTTGTTATTGTTGTTTTGTTTGTTTGTTTTACAGAACTACTTGGGGCTCTAAATGGGGGAGCAGATCCTCAAACAGAGGGACATAGGGAGCTGCTTTTCTGCTTTTCTTCCCCGGAAGCTAGGTTGTGAATCTATAGTATTCGGTGCTTGGAGAGCTGTGGAGCATCATCCAGCTATGCTGACCTGAGCTCCGGCAAATCTCAGGGCACAAACTCGATAGGAATTCATTGTCACTGTCCCCAGGCAGTGAGCTGAATCAGATACCACCCTCTAGTTTTCTAATACTCTCCATTGGGGGGAGGAAAAGGCCTCTTGATTTTTTTTAAAAGTATTTTACATTTGAGAACATTGTGATCCAACCTGTGCTTATAAATACATTAAAAATGTTCTAAACATGTGACTAAGGCATCTTCTCTTTTGTGAATGGCTAATTGAGGTTCTGAGATGGAAGAGTCCAAGGTCGTTGTTATGAAGGTTGGTACTTGCATTGCCTTAGGAAGGTTGTACCTAAAATGATGTGGCTGCCTTCTACACAGTGTATAGCTAGGTCTCCTGAAGATCACACGTTCGTGACATGCTCGATTGTAGGGACAGACTACCTAGGTGATGAATTTTCTTCATGTGTTAAATAAGCCACGTAGGTTCAAACCTACAGCCTCAGCCCGTTCAGTCAATGTAAACCCACTGAGCTGACTAAAAATAACTTTAGTTGATTACATATTTATATGTAATTTGATGGTTGATGTCTCAAATGTACTTCAGCAGAGCATTATGAGCAAAGGCAGGAGAAATTCTTGGCAGCTTGGCAACCTGTCACCTTTCACAAAAATGAGGAGGAAAAAAAGCCATAGAATTTCAGCTTCCCTGGCCTCCAGCAGACAGTAGCAATGTCGGCTGTTGTTAATTTCAGCCCTGGCTAGCCACTTTTCCGTCACCGACCTGTTGCCTGTATTTAGTGCCGGGTGTTTTGTAACACTCTAACCCCATCTGCCTGATAACTGGGAGAGCGCTGGAGAGCACTGGATGTGCTGATCAGGGGAGGCCTATGCTGGCGAAAATAACAGAGATCGAAACGGTGGGAAGAGCCGTCAAAGCTGCGTGTGGGGAAGGAGAAACGGTCCACTTATCTCCACTGGTGATCGAACCCAGGGCTCTACCACGGAGTATTAGGCTCATCCTGAAAGACAGAACTGAAGACGTGGGAAATGCTGGTGGGCCTACGTGATGACCAGTAGTCTGCAAAAATGAGGAAAAGCCATCTAAGAAACGGAAACACATTTGAATGTCTCATCAAGAAACGAGTAACCACACTGAATACCAGAGATCTAAATATGAATTCAGGTGAGGGCTGAAATTCCATGCAAGTATTTGGAAGCCAGATGTGTTTAAAAATCCTTCTGAAACATTTGCTGAACACCAGGGTGGCTCTGTAGGGTCAAGGCCACTTAGATCCACAGCCTTGAAGTTCTCCTGTAGCCCAGACGTAAAGCTCTCAAGGAACCAACATGGCTTCCAGAACTTAACTCACTCCTCGCAGCTGACTTACTAACAATCTTCCAGAGCTCGCTGATTCATAAAGCAAATACACGTCCCTGCATATTTTACTAAGACATGCTTTTTTTTCTCTTTGCACAGTTCTTTACCATGATTTTGCGGGCATGTGCATGTGGCAGCCAGAGGTCAGCCTCAGGTGCAGTTCTTCAGGAGCTGTCCACCCTGATTTTTGAGACAAGGTCTCTCACTGGGACCTGGGGCTTGACAATTAGGCTAAGATGGCTAGCCGTCAAGCCCCAGGGACCTCCAGTCTCTGCCTCCCCATCACAGGGTTTTA
>CABHPH010134237.1:1441-23974 GCA_902168325.1 Peromyscus nudipes | reverse complement strand
ACACACACACACACACACACACACACACACACACACACGCACAATGTAATTACATTTTTTCTATGTGCTTCTAGGTCCAGAGAGTACAAATGTCCTGATGTAAATTAAACAGCATATCCATTAACAACATTCATGTCAGTTGTCCTAGCTTTGGACTCAATACACTGTGGTTTGAACGTTGGCTGAGGGTTCAAGTGCTGAGATTTAATCCCCACTGGCAAGTCCCAGTGTCTATGGTATTTAGAGTAGAGGCCTAAGGGGGATGCTTGGCATTACATAAGGTCATCAAGCATATGACTGAACACTGGTGGCTTTGTAAGGAGAGGGGCAGAGGCCAGAAGACAGACACAGAGGGCACACACATGCACACATACATGTACAAACACACCCCCGTTATTGCCATGGGATGGATGCACTGTGCCACCTTGTGATTCTGCAAAGGCCATCACCAGATGCAGTCCCTCAGCTCTACATCTCTGGGACCATCTGCCAAGACAAAGCCTTGCTTTATAAACCATCATTTCAGGAGTCTGGTTGCAGAAATGCACAATGCACTAAGATTGCGAGACTCCAATAAGCCTTTCTGCACGAAGAGCACAGGTTTCAAAAACACGGAAACAGCTTCTGAGACACATGCCACTCGACAGCTTCTTTCCTTGTGACTCACACAAACCCAACGTCTTGCTAGTGGTGGCAGTACAACTGTTTTGACTGAAATAGCAAAGACATACTTGAAAGATCTAAGGCATATTCTGTTTTTCTCTAGCATGCTGTGCTTGTCCCACACGGGGCTCTACTTTGTGAAATCCCGGGGAGGCTGAGCCAACCGCACCTGGGCCACACACCATGCAGCTCTGATGATGACCGTGTATCATTTGCAAATCCTTAGGCTCGGGTTTGCCATAACTCTTGAAGTCATGTCTGCAAAGGTCTCCTCCCAGCTTCTCCTTAGCAGAAAAGTCTTCCAGCACTCGCAGGAACCTGGCTAGGTGAGCTCCCCATACCGGCAGGGTCATGAGATACTGCCTGCTCAGTCGTGGCCTGAGAGAGCAGTCCATCAGCCATCTTCATGGCTTCTCTGTCCACGCCCATCCCCAAAAAGGCCCTGGCTGTCATCATGGGTGGTTAAGAACACTGAGTCGAGCCGTCTTCTACATGCTGCTTCTCAGGAGCCGAAGCACCCTAGATGCCCTCTGCTGTGACACTTCATTCTGGTGATAAACATAACTTCAATTATCTAGGCTTACAGTCACCGAACGAATGCAAGCTTACGAGCGTGCCCTGCATAGGGAAGTCCCCGGCACCCAGCAGGGCTGTGTGTACCCTGGGGATGGCTGAAAGCTGCTGCTGAAAGGCCAGTGGGATGTCAAATCTCTGTCCCCCACGAATATCTACTAGAAAACCGGAGGCAGTGACATTCTAGCAACTTAACGAGTTAGTGCCGAGGGTGCCTAGAAGGGCTAATCTTTAAGATTGTAGCCCTATGCCAAACATTCATTCTGCTGAGAACTGTGGGTCTAAGAGAATCTTAGGCATACTGGATTTAGAGGCAGTCATGTGACCCAGTTCTGACAAATGGCTCTGTCAGAGCTTTTAAAACCAGACATAAGAGATGCCTGCTTCATCTTCCAGGTACCACTTGTGTGGATGTGGCCGTCTATCTGCAGCCAGCCCTCTGAGCCTAAGGAAACAAACGTATGATGAGTTCAGGACATCGGTGTGCACCTGGCCCAGCTGCCTGGCCCTTCATTGTAACAAGAGCCTCAGTGGTATATATACATATATTAAGGGGGTCTATGAGGAAAACAGACTCACTGATACAGGATAAGGTAAATCCAGTTGCAGAGTCCTTGGAAAGCTGGGGACTGATCACAGGCTGCTTCATGCCACCAGATCCGGTCTTTACCACCTAAGACCGGTCTTCACCACCTAAGAGCACAGTACCCCCTTTCCCCTCCCTTTTAAGTGGTCATACAGGCAGGTAAGAAGCACTGCCTCTATCAGGCCAGATAGCCCAAGGTCATGGGCGGGGCAAATTCCCACTAAACTTCTTCAATGAGACTATCATGTCCAAGCATCATCTCTCCCCTTCTCTCAGAACAGTCCTGGTCCTCCCTGGGATGGCAGCCATAGCCCTATAGGAAATCCTTTCAACACCCGAGTGTACATTTTCCAAGCTAAGAAAAAATAGAGGCTGGACTACAAGCCAGGGCTCCCTCGCCTTTTCTGAGGTAAATCCTTATATCCATAGGACATAAGAATCATCATTTCCTTAAATTATACAATGTGACAGCGTTCACTGAATTCATTTTCTTATGGGACCATTTTCACTATCTAATTCTAGAACACTCCATCATCTTCAAGGGAACCCATATCCATTAAACCACCATTCTGTGTGGGCCCTCTTTTTGCCCCAGCCATCCGTGGCCAGTGAGCTACTTTCTGTCTTATAGATTTCCTTCCTTCAGACATTTCCCACAAATGATACCAGAACCATCCACTGGTGTCTGCTTCCCTTACTTGGCAAACGTTTTTTCAAGTTCCACGTAGTGTTCTAACAAGGCTCAGCCCCCACTCATTCGCTCAGCTAGATGATATTGCACCATGTGGATGGAGCCCACTCTTCCTGTTCATCAGGTGATAGACACTTGGCACGGGGTCACCTTTCAGCTCTTGTCAACAGTGGTGCACCAACCATCCACAGACAGGCTTTTGTCTGATCCCTGATTTTGAATCCTCTTGGGTAAACACCTAGAGGGAGATCTGCTGAGTCACAGGACAGTGCTGTTCAGCTTCTGAGCCGCCAATGCATTGCCACGGCACTGAGGCCTCTTTGCTGAGCTGTGCTTATGCACTTACAATGGTAAGAAACAATAAAACTGACCACCTTTGCCATTTTCAAGGGTACAGCTCTGTAGCGCTGAGTGTGTTCACTGTGCTGAGACAAAGCCTTTTCCTCTGAGCATCAAGACCGTACACTGAACACTCCCTCCCCACTCTCCCCACGCCCCTCGTTAACTCCCACTCTACTTCCTAATCTACAGATGGGACTGCACTGGACCTGCCAATGGAACCCTGCAGGCTGTGTCCTTTTGCCCCTGGCTTCTTTCACTTGGCACAGTGTTCATGATCCTCTTGTGCTGTGGCAGGAGACACCATTTCTGCCTTTTAAAACTCTAAATAATATTTGAGTGTATGTTCTAATAGAACTACACTTTTTTTTTCCTTTTGGTACAAACAGCCTTTAGAGGTTGGAATAATAAATGAAGAGAGGGGATGTGTCAACTATTCTCCTGGGGTAGCATCCACAAGGGCAGTCGCTGTCCTGTGAAAGCTAAGGGACCTTTTTGAGTGTGACATTACTCTCAGTCTTCCAATCCACAATAATTCACCTTTAATGACTAAACCCTGTCCCAAGGGATGAATATAAGCAAAATCAATGAATGCTTTGCCAAGAGAGCAGAGCAACAACAGAACACGGCCAAGAAGGTGAAGAAGGCTCTTCCCCTCCACAGGCACAGCCCATTCACCTGTCCCAACCCGCTGGAAGAAGTCAGTGAGTTAGTAGGTTTCTTAGAAATTTGAATTTCAAGAGTCTGCCAGGCATTTTCTGAGCATTGTGCTGCTAGACAGCTGAAGCCAACAGCGTTACTTAAAAGAGCTGAAAGGGTCAGGTAACGATGAAGCAATAGACTCAACCAAGGCTCTTGTTTCCGTGTAGTTATTGTTACACATTTTATTTTATAAACCCAAGCTTGGCTCACATGTTCATGGTAAGCAAACACTCCTGATACATAGGGCAACTCTTGGAGTCTCCATAAACAGAACAGAGAGGCCAGCCCTGGTGTGGACATATTCTTTCTTCCCTCCTCCACGTGCTGAGAGAGAGCCCTCCTAGAACGGAGGGTGCATCTGGCTTCTGAGGGTCACTGAGAAGCTAACAAACCACTTCTAGTTTCCACACCTGCTGTGGAGCCAGATGTTGGATAAATGCTACCTCAAAGCCCATTACCGCAGCGTGGCCGAAGACAGCTGAGACCTCGTATTTCCTTTCTCATCCCCAGATCCAAGGAGTTCAGCCAGGATCCTGTGATGTATGCTTCACCACTGTGTGGGGACACATTGATTGGCTGTGTGCCAAATGCAACCCTCCTCTGCTGCCCATCTCGGGAGAGAAATCAGGCTGGATGAGGGGAACCGCCAACTTCTGATGCTGCTGTTTGCCACACATGCCCTGCTCTGCTCACAAGGAGATTCTAACTAGAACTTCTTAAATGCAGTTACCTTCTTGTTGATCATGGAAAACTCATACTTCATGTGTTTGGGAAGAAAGGCTTAACTTCTGCTGTACACAATGACAAGATGAGCATTAGGGTGTGAGCCATCAGTGAAGAAGGTGGGCCTTGAGCTTAGGATGGCTTATGTTTAGTTTGGAGAGATGAACATGAGAACCCATTCTATTTACTTGTTTGCCCCAAAGAAACAAACCATACTAAGTTAAATCGGCCACCACTTAACACATGAACCGTCTATCACCAGGTCTCATGGTCCTGAGGGCTCCCATGGAAGCAGGTAGGGTGACCCCTCACAGACCCATGTCCCTTCACCTGCCCTCGGCACCTTGCAATATACGTACAGTGTTTGTGGCTGATGGTTTGCTGAGGCAAACTGTCTCACTTCATCCTTGGCACATC
The DNA here is from genome assembly GCA_902168325.1 of Peromyscus nudipes. Classification (NCBI taxonomy): domain Eukaryota; kingdom Metazoa; phylum Chordata; class Mammalia; order Rodentia; family Cricetidae; genus Peromyscus; species Peromyscus nudipes. The sequence continues at coordinate 19,280 of CABHPH010134237.1, read as the reverse complement.
CCAAGTGCCTAGAACTGTGTTCAAATGCTGTCTTAGGAATGAATTTAAACCAGTTTTCAGCAAACGGACAAGTGGCTTACAATGAAGCTAATCTAAATGCACAATCTAGTGAGCAAAAAGGAAAGGAAATATTCCCATCTCAGTTCATCACCAACGATGTGGCAAATGCCAGTGATCTAACTGGATTTGACAAGAAGCAGCCCGCCCCCACCAAACCTGAAATTACCCAGAAGGTCATTATAAATTTAAACTCCCATCCTGAATCATTAATGGGAAACTTCACTACAAGGGTAGTTGGACCTTGAGATATTAGCTAATGATAGTATCAAGTTGCTATTGCTTATTTCACCTTTATCAGTTAGGTTGCCATCTCTTTTGTAGCTATTATATAACTTATAGAATGGAGGTATGTCACTAAACAGTGTGTGTGTGTGTGTGTGTGTGTGTGTGTGTGTGTGTGTGTGTGTGTATAATGTAAAAATGACCCAGGCATGGTGGCACAAGCCAATAACCACAGCACTTGGGAGACTTAGGAAAGAGGATCTCAGGTTTGAAGCCAGCCTCAACTATATAATGAGATCTTTCTCAAACAATCCAACAAAATGAATACTGAAAAAATTCTTTAAAATTGATGGGGCATGAAATCAAAGTGTGGGGCCACACCCTCAGGACAGAGCATCCATGTGCCCTGGAAGACAGGTAGGTTGCTAAAGTCCTCAACCAGGAAAACAAGCAGTAAATGCTGGCAGAGGGGCTCCTTTGCCATGGGAACTTCATGGTTAAATTATTTCACTGACACTGTCCTTGGTAGATTTTTTTCCAAAGAACGTATGTTGAAGTCCTCGGCCCCAGTGTCTCAGAATGTGGTCTTATTTATAAGTAGCGTCACCACAGTTGTAATTAGTTAAACTGAGGTCATACAACATTAGGGGAGCCCTACTCTATCACGACTAGTTGTACAGTATTCCTTTACACTGTGTGAATATATGTTGTTGTGATTAGTTTAATAATGAAGGAGACTGGCCAAGAGCTGAGCAGGATAAGGTTAGGTGGAAGAGCCAAACTAAGAATGATGGGAAGGAGACGGATGGAGTCAGGAGCTGCCAGCAGACGCAGAGAGAAGCAAGATGGACATGCCATGCTGAGAAAAGTTACCAAGCCATGTGGCAAAGTATAGGTAAGAAATATGGGTTAATTTAAATGTAAGAGTTAGCTAGTAACAAGCCTGAGCTATTTGCCAAGCATTTACAATTAACATTAAGCCTCTGTGTGGTTGGTTACTTGGGGGCGGCTTGTGGGACAGAAACTTCCGACAATAAATAGTGTCCGTTTGAAAAAGGAATTTGGACGGACTGTGACAAGTAGAATGTCACACGGGGTCTGGAGTTCTGTCAGTATGTTGACCAACTATCAGATGCCGAGAGCAGAGCAGCAGACACCTCCATGGCACATCAGAAGGAGTGTGACTTGCTGACACTTCACCGCCAGTTTTCAGAAAACAAGAGATGACAGTTCTGCTGTTTAACCCACCCAGCCTGTGGCATATCACCATCACAGCCCAGGAAACTCAGAGACACAGCAGCTATGAAGAAGTCTCGCCTACAATGGCTTCGTCGCCATGACAGCGGGTCTGTCTGCCACTCTGGGTGGCAGCCATGGGACAGACCGAGGACTCACCGAGGCAGACAGACATCATGCTGCACCTCTCTTCTGGATGCTGGTGAATGTAGCTTTACAGAGTGCAGCCGATACTCGCAGCTGACCCTGCTGAGGTAATGGAGCCGGTGCTGCCTCTGCCAACCTTCTGAGTAGCCACAGGTAAAAGGTGACTCTTACCCATCCTTCGCTGGCGTGTGGCTGAAGCACATTGCCTCTGCTCTACCTGCAGACTTAGAATGACGATGCACCAGTTTCACCCAGGCAGCCCTGATGAAGAGCTGACCAACAGGGCTAGCCATCTCCCACTTGCCATACCCATGCAGAACTGACTGCTCACCTCCATTGGGCACACATTTTACCACAGGGACACTTTGTGCTGAGGGTCTTGTCGACAGCTCTGCCATCTCCGTCCACAAACAGGGGTCAGTCCTCTGCATAGACTTTTCCTGTCACACAAGGCCCTGAATACACGGACACTGTGCCTTTGCTGCAGGACACGGTTCCGGGGCCCACTGGGCCAGCTCTTGCTGCCACGTCACCGGGGCCCCAATACAACACTGAGTGTGGTCTGCCGGCACCAAACAGGCCTGGTCTGCCTGTATCTGCACGGATGTCAGGGAAGTGGACACACTTTGAAAAGGCAGCTGGGGACTGGCCTGGGCACAAAAACCAACACTGAACGTACGGACGACTTCCACATTCGTCCACCACACAGAGCCACCGAGGTTCAAACATAAACAGTCTTGCGCAGGGGCCTTGTGATCTAAGTGGCACACAGCCGTGCTACCCCTTGACTTCTGAGTTCTGAGTTCCCTATTTCTTATCCCCATAAATAACTTCCTGAGAGAACCCTTAAGACTGCAATGGACCATCATTTGGCATTTGTTTTGGGCTCATTCAAAAGGGGGTGCAGTGAAATCTTAAACCTTCAAGTTTCCAAAGTATGACATTATTTGGAAATAGGGTCTGCACAGAGATAGGTAAAGGGAGGTCACCAAGGTGAGCCCCTAAGGCAGTAAGAAGGGGAAATGTGGACATGGGGACACATAATGGGAGAAGGCCGAGTGTATGGAGGCAAAGGCAGAGCTTCGAGGCGCACATCTACGAGCCATGGGACACCAGACACTGCTGGCTTCCTCCAGGCTGGACACGGCCAGTGCCACCTTGAAGCGGAGCAACTGTGATCACTTCCACAGACTTCAGGAGATCAGAGTTCTCTTGTGGGGGGAGGAGGGGGTGCTCAGGAGACCCCTGTTCCTACGGAAAGCCCCAGGGCCACGTGTCTTCCACAGTTACGTCTCTGCCCTGCACCTCCACACTCTTGTTGGTCCACTCAGCCAGGCCATCACGGCGAAGACCCCATTGCTAGTTCCAGTTCTCCGCCTTGGTTTTATCACGTGACCAGACGCTTGCCAGAAACAACCAAAAGAAAGATTGATTTGGGCGTACTTTTGAAAGCCCAGTCCATCACAGAGGGGAGGGCATGGCAGAACAGAGGGCTCTGGGTCACCACAGCCATGAGACAGAGAGGGAAAGGCTGCAAAACCAGCACACTGCTGCCGTGGTCCACAGCCCCTCCACTTCCTGCCCGCCCAGAGGAGAAGACCTCCACCAGCACAACGTGCTGCCCGAGAACACAGAGCTGGATGAGCACACCCAGACCCTCCTCCAGCAGACCCCTCCAGCACAACGTGCTGCCCGAGAACACAGAGCTGGATGAGCACACCCAGACCTCCACCAGTGGACCCCTCCGGCACAGCACACCCAGACCCTCTGCCAGCAGACCCCTCCAGCACAACGCGCTGCCTGAGAACACAGAGCTGAAAGAGCACACCCAGACCTCCACCAGCCGACCCCTCCAGCACAGCACACATCTCTCCTCTTTCTAAGTTGTTTAGGTCATGGGCTCTGTCACAGTGACAAGGAGGCTATCTTTTCAAAGCTAAAGCAGAACTATACATTTTCAGACAGATAAGATGAAAGAGTTCGTCCCCAAGAGATGTTCTGTCGTAGTCCATTTTCTGTTGCTATAATGGAGTAATCTAATTTTAAAGAAAAGAGCTTTGACCTCATGGTCTAGGCCAAGGTCAGGGGCCATCTCTGGTGACAGTCCCAAGGGGGTGCGGGGCAGCTTGGGGGTACCACACGTGTGTCACTCTCCTGTGCCCCCATCTTGTCTAATATGAAGTCACTAGAATTCAGTCATAGAGTCCAGGCTGTGACTTACAGAATCACCTCTTAAAGCCTGCTGGTCTGACCTTTCCACTTCTCAGTGCCTCACAGTGGGGGCTGAATTTCAACACATGAGTGTCTGAGGGGCATACTTAACCTGTTTCCAAGCTGCACACCTCCACGATAGAGGACACCGGACAGAATAATAAACACGTGGACATCTACCGTGGATCACAGAGTATTTCCTATCTTTAACCTCTTTCAAGACCATGGAGGATAAACAACAACAAACGACGTGCAAGGGGACTGCATTCCCTGGCGTGCTTGAGCTAACTCTGGTGTGAGCACGGGCCAGGTTCCTCTTCACATGTCTATGCCGGTGACACCATGTTTCCACTGAAAACAGGCTGTGGTGGGAGTATTTAGCTCTCAGAAACAGCAAGTGCTACAAACCAAGGCTTGGTGCTCGGGAGAGGCGTCGTTAGGCACAATATATCAAGAGTACAGGAGCACAGTGTGTGTGTGTGTGTGTGTGTGTGTGTGTGTGTGTGTGTGTGTGGTGAGTACAGAGAAAACACCAGGAGCACCAAGAGAGTGGTCTCAGAATAGTCTCAAGGTTCTCTCTTCCCACCTTTTATTATTTTAGGTGTATGAGCATTCTGTCCACACGTGTGTATATGTACCAAATGTGCCTAGTGCGGAACATTTTCTCTGCATGTATGTGTATGTACCACATGTGCCTGGTGCCTGTAGAGGCCAGAAGAGCCATTGGATGCCTTGCCGGAGTCATAGATGGTTGTGAGCCTCCATGTGGGTGCTGGGAATCGAACCTGGTTCCTCTGCAAGAGCAGCCATTTCTCCTAACCACTGAGCCATCTCTCCAGCTCCGATTTTCATGGTTTTGATATAGTCTTTCTTTCCCCTCAAATGTAGTATCTCAAAACAGCCTGGCAGCATAAGGCATATTTAAATCTCCAGGAAATTAAAGATTATGGAAGTAAGGGCTGCATAAGATTATATGAGAAAATAATTGCCAGGGAAGGTTGTGGGATTCTTTGGGCCACAAAATGACCTCCTCAGGGCTCTGAATACTCATTTTCTCTGTAATCACTGCTCTGTCTTCAAGAGGAAGGAGGAAGACACCAGAAATGAGTCGGTAAACAGTCTTAAATATCTAGCAATGTTTAAAAAGGAGTTTGCAAACGTGGATCTGAGGGGAAACTGGCATGTGACGTAGACAGCATGCTTATTTTCATAGCCCGTGTAAAAGCTTGGGCGTATGAGAATATGTATGCTCAGAGTGCACACCAAATGCCATTCCCAGGAGGATGACTACGTATTTTATATATTCTGAAAACAAACAGGCCTTTCTATATATAAAGTGAAGCCAGCCCTGAAACTGGAGTCTTGCTGAAAACTGATGGAGTGAAGGTGCAGAAGTAATGGAGGATTATGGATTCGAGAAGTATGGACTTCCAGAACTAATTCAGCTTAGAAAGAGAAGGATCCAGATTGCAGTCTGTGTTGATGAGGGGCTCTTGGGCTTCTCTGACTGAAGTCTGGCTAGGACACTGACTGACTAAGCATCAGTGGGCTGAACGATCTCTCTAAGCCTTGCTTTCTTCATCCATATAATGGGTACAGTGAGACTAAGTTTTAGGTGGTGTCAAACCTGATGGGAATCAGTCAGCAAGCGCCCATCCCCAAACAGGAGCTGAACTGGCCAGCATGGCCTGGAGGCTGACCCTGAGGAACCAGGAGCCAGCTGCCTGCACTCTGCCACTTATGTGCTAAGAGCCCACGGAAGCTAACTGTACTCTCTGGAGGGCTAAGGGGGGCGTTCTGGAATGGAGACAATAGCCAGCTCTGAAACAGGGGAAATAACGAAGAGTGGCGAGAGTCCTATCTATGTATTTAGGTGGATGGAATGTCCAGAACAAGCAGGCTCCTTACACAATCAGCCATGATTGGTTGGTGTGGTGGCACACACCTGCACATCCAACACTCAAGAGACAGGAGCAGGATTGTGAGTCTGAGGCCAGCCTGAGCTGCCCCAAAAACAACACAAAACAAAACCCCAAAAGAACCAAAAGTAGGGCCAGCAAGATGGCTCAGTGGATAAAGGACCTTGCTGCCAAACCTGATGACCCGAGTTCAATTCAGAAATACTCCTGAAGGTTGTCTTCGGGCCTCCCCAGGTGGACTGTGGCATACGTGTGCACACACAGAAAAGTAATAAAAAGTATTTTCAAAGTCCCCAAAGAAGCAGCAGCAATAATCATTACTAATGATGCTATGATTGTTCAGTCACCCAACAAAAAAGCAGGGAGGGTGGTAATAGTAAAACTTACACCAGGGCACCAGGACTGATACCTGCATTGGGAACACAAGTCAACAGCCTAGTGTTTAGGTTTCTCCCACTCGGGATAAGCTCCCATTAGGTCACATGGTTTAAACCACACTGGTGAAGAGCCAAGCCAAAGCCAATAGACCCACAAGGAACACAGCAATCTGACTTCAGAAAAGCACAACAGAGACTCTTGTTCACATCCATGCACACCCCACGCTGCAACTCAGCATGCAAACCTCAGCTTGCTTCAGCGTTCCCGACTCTACAGATGTGGAGGAGACTGACTCATCTTTCAGGCGACGAGGATGCTGTAATCTAAGGCGCGCACACCCAATCTTTCTCTGAACACCGCTCATCCTCCCTTATTTAAGATGCTCATCTCCTGCAGCTGTTCTCTTTCCTCTCATAGGAAAGTCAGAAAGAAATGGAAGGGATCATCACGCCTTTGCTCCTACACACACAGGTAACTTTCCATCCCTCAGAATCTAGAGGCTGGACCACCTTTTCTTTGCACCCCCTTTCCTTCTTGCTATAGTGGAGACACTGTCTGCCCAGAACCTTACTGCCGATGCTCTTCCATGTGGATGTAGTCACGGTTGTGTCTCTGGTGACAATGTTATGACAGGGTTACCCACGATGAAGGATGCAGCCCTCAAAGCAAACTTTGAGATCAGGACCTTCAAGGAAAACAGGTGGTCGACAGAGAGGGGCAAACAGAATGCAAGACCCAGGAGGGCTGGGGCAGAGATGTCACAGAAGGACACACATGGTCACTTGAAGGGGGAGCCTTGCTTATTACAGATCTGCCTGCAAAGCATGTCTCAAGTCTTAAGTTCTCTACCCCGCCCCTGTAGATGCTAAAATTCCACTAGTGTGAGTGATCACAGGAGTTTGCAGGGGGTTTCAGGCTGCAGCCCTAGTGGAAAGCTCTGGTCCACAGATGGGCAGTTACACACGTCTCTGAACTGGGCAAAGAACCATCAAGCAGGCACAAGAATCTATTTCTTCTATTCCAGCATTGTGACCTGCCAGGAGAGGTGGAAGCTGTGTGTCCCCCAGTCCCAGACTAACGTGCTACAGGGTGAGGCTATGTTCCTGCTCAACTCCAGCAGCCAGCCCTGACTAAACCAGAGGACAGGGTGCTTGGGGAGGTGAGCCAGACGGTACACTTCAGATGCACGGTCTCCCTCCTGTTAGCACAGAACCCTGCCTCCGGATGGAAAAGGAAAACACACAGCATACGGGCTGGGAGTCCAGGAGGTACCAGAAGCACAGAACAGACATTAATATTTAACCAAATGGTCACTTGCACAGTCTGCTCGAGTCACCAGACGTCTGTCTCTCACCTGGTGCTTTCCCATTCTTGCTCATCTTTGTCCTTCTCTTCCTTCCCGTCTCCCGTGTGTGGGTGTTTCTGCACGATCCGCATCCCACCAGCTTTCACTGAAATAAAAACAAAGGTGGGGTGAGCAGGGTGGAGGTGCATCTGCCTGTGGATGGAAGGCCACAGTTATTGAACGGACTCCAAGAGCAGTAACAATCATTAACAAGGGGAGGGTAGTGTGATGTAGAGGAGACTGGACGTGATATAGGCCTCAGTGCCCTCTTGTATCGTAGAAACTTCCCAAGGCTCCTGCGTTCCTTTCTGATCACCTCTCAAGTACTTTCTAAGAATAGCAGTCTGAGCAGAACATAAGTCATATGACAAAGTGCCTACCTTAGGTTCTCTATGTCATAATGGATATAACATGGGCCATTTAAACCCTGCCTAGTGGTCTTATTTCTTCAAACACCGGTGGTTTGGCCAGGGTGACATAGCCATGGCTGTCCAGTAAGTTCTGGGAATTTACTTAGTTCTGGGGCTACAGACATGAATCCTGCCCAGCTTTTAGGTGGGTGCCAGGATCTGAACTCAAGTCCCCAGGCTTTCAGAGGAAGCACTGGGCTGTTTTCCCAGCTCCTGATGGGTTCTTTTCAAGAGAGACTGCTACTGGGCGAATCTCGGAGCCCAGTGATGGCTCACGAAGCCATGCAGAACAATCCTTCCCAAACTGTGCTACAAAGGCCGCTGTCGGCCAATGCTACTTTCTTTTTAAAAGCAGCTTTATGGAAACATACTTCATGTATAACAGCGCTCATCTGCATAGACTGTCTAACACAGCCTGAGTATATTCAACAGTGTGACCATTGCTATGGCTGCTTTTCGTCACCCCACCCCATGAACTGTCTTCCCCGTCCATCCCTCCCGGGCTCCTGGTAACCATCAGTCATTACTACTCTGGACATCTAGGTGGAGAAGAAATCATAAAACACACAGAATTTGGTCACTGGCTCCTTTCCGTTATTTTCAAGGTTCACCTGTGTCCGCCCATGTATTAGGGCTTCATTCCTTCCTTCTTAATGCCAAATACGACTGTCCTCTGCATGGATATACCATTCTTTGATTTACCCACTCACCAGGTGATAGGCATGTAGGTTGTTGGCAGTTTGGGCTGTTATGAGCACTGCAGCTCTGGATAACATGTATATAATATGTATATAATAAGTATGCAATTTTCTGTGTCTCTGTTCATTTCCTTGGCTCTGTATATAGGAATGGGATAGCTGGGTCCCACAGGAACACTGTGTGCCCTACTGAGAAATGACCAGGCGTACACCAGGACGAGGCCTCTAATTTCTACACATATGCACCCACACTTGTTATCTCTAATTGTAGTCAAGCTAGCCAGTGTGAAGGGGGAAATCCTTGCAACATGATGAAAGATGGGGTGGAGGTGGGGAGTCTAGGATGGAAGAAATGAGCGAGGGAAATGCCAGGTAGACAGAACCCAGTGGATTACTGTGCGTGTGCGTGTGCGTGTGCGTGTGCGTGTGTGTGTGTGTGTGTGTGTGTGTGTGTGTGTAGGCTGGAGGCGGACACTGGGCCTTTCTGTCTTTGCTCTGCCTTTTTTTTTTTTGAGACAGATGAGTTCTGAGGAGCTGTCGATCTCCACCTCCCTAGCACTGGGATTACAGACACAAACTAGCTTTTATGTGGGTGCCAGGAATCTGAACTCAGAATCTCGGATTTTCAGAGCAAGTATGGTACCAACTCGGCCACCTCCCCACCCTGAAATGGGTCCATGAGAGATTTTATGAGCCTTCACTGTGCTAATGTGCATCAAGAAGCTTGGTGATGGGGTGGAACATGAAGTCTCCCCAAATGTATCTGACAGCAGATTCCTCACCAACAATCCTGGATATCATCGTTTAGTAGCATTGTTCCAGACATGGCCTGCAAGTAGCGGCCCTACGCTCACCAAGCCTTACACCACGGTGTGGAGCTGAAGTTCTTTGAAGAAGCCGATCTGTCTTAAGATCCTGGAGAATACCAGATCTAGCCCAAGTTCAGTGCTGTAACAGTGCACAGATGGAATTTTGTAGGCTGAGCGTTAAAATTACCTCGGTTACATTCAGCCACTAACACCCATTGACTTTCAACCTCTGTCTCTAACCTAATGTTCTCAAGACTTGGATAACTCTCTTAAGAATGTGTTTATGCTAAGCTCAGCAGACCTGTAGCCTCTAGCAGACCTAAAACTAAGAATGAAGTAACATCTGAAGCCTATAGGAAAGATTTCCTACTTGGAGACAACCCACCCACCTGACACTCACAAGACATCTGCTGACTGTACTGACTTATGACTTCATTCTGTGGCTACAAAAGTTCAGTACGTCTTTCACAGGGGTTATGTCAGTCACCTAAATCTGTATTCCTGAGACACAGTTTTGCCAGTCTGGCTCAGGATAAACTCTTTTCTTTAAAATAGAATTATTTCCCATCACACTCACTTGCCAGCACAGAGCTTCAGACACGGGGACTTCCTAAGAGGGCCTCTACAGAAAGGACAGAGTGGAGCCCTGGCCTGGGCTGTTTCTGCGGCACTCACAGAGCCCTGTCCTTCCTCCTGAGGACAGCTATCTACTCTTCTACCACAACACAGCCAGTACCCCATGGAGCGGAGCAGTCAGCTTGTCTCTGGTGGTCCTGGTCTGGATGGATCCTGCTGGGTCATAAGGAATGGGCAAGTTCACAGTGGGGATGGACACGGAGAAGCAGGGGAAGGTCTTTTCAGGCCCATACTCTGATTTCCCTGGGAAACATGGCCAGTCTTCGGTTTGGAAAGACAAGGATGCTAGTTTTTCGTGGCCATCAGGACCCTCGAGCTGATGACAGAGGGCAAGAGAATGGGCCAGTAGATCAGAGGGCTGCGCTTAAATGGTGTATCTGCCAGTTTGGGCTTGAAACTAAAACCTTGGTGTCTTAACCCTTTAATGCAGGGACACTATTTAACAATGCTCCCAGAAATCTGCCTTTTATCTTGACAACTGATTTTTAATAACTTCATTGCTCTTTAAGAGCTTAGCTTTGTTTCCATCATCGATCTTTGTTGGAGACTTCCTCCTCCGTTTCTAATCATGGTTGGACCTCTGAGCATCCAGCTTTATGTTGGGATCTGGGGTGGCTACACCCCACCCACTAAGGCCCAAGTCTCATGTCTCAGTTTCAGATCCTTCTTTGTTCCTGGTCCTTAGGGATTGCCCTCACTTTGAGTTCAAGAGAGTCACCATTCGTAGGCAAAATTTTAGCCTAAGACTTCCAGCCCCACTTGAAATGGAGACTTAGATTAAAATTCTGTGGTCTGTTATGGCTTTCTATCTGAGAATTATGGACATTTCTGACAAAATGAAGAGTCTAGAACTGCCCCACAAGTGCTTTTTAGAATGGGCTTCCTTCCTCCTGCCTATATCTACCAGAAACAGATGAAAGATGCTGTTATGCCACCAAATGCATATGGTGAAGTATTAATAGCCATAACCTTAAGATTGTGATGGTATTTGCCATCAAGTACATATGGTCACCAAAGACACATGATGAAGTATTAATAGCCATAGCCTTAACATTGTGATGATATTTGGCATTAAATACATATGGTCACCAAATGCATATGGTGAAGTATTAATAGCCATAGGCTTAAGATTGTGATGGTATTTGGCATCAGGGCCTTTAAAGAGATAAGTTAAAACTGAAGGTGAATTTCAATGCAACTGAACTTGTGCACTGGAGTGCACACGCATGGAGAAAAGGTCATGTGAGTTCATTTGCCAGATGGGGGGGAGGGGAGGGAGGGGGGAGGGAGGGAGTGGGGGAGGAAGGGAGGGGGGGGGGGGGGGAAGCAGGCTCAGGAGAAACCAGGCATGTCTGACACCTTCATCTTGGACTTCCAGCCTCCAGAACCATGAGAAAGAAATGTCTATTGCAGGAGCTGCCCAGCCGTGGCGTTCTGCTACAGAGTGGTGGCAAAGGGATGATCTCTGCTAAATGACGTCTCTGGAATATTTCAATATGACAGTTCGCAGACATGTCCCACAAACTGACTACGAGTGAAAAGGGCTATGCCATGAAGACAAAGAGAACTGGCAACAAATGTCAAGGTGACATCTGAAACGATCCCATCTCTGGAGGCGCCGCTGGAACAGCTTGCCCATTCCTCTGCAAAGCCCATGGTGCCAGAGCTCAGTCACCTAGCATTAGCACTTGCATTTAATTCAGTTTCCAAAAACAATTAACTTCATTAATCCATCTCAGTATGTTTGTGATTGATGCAGCAATAAAAAGTGGCGATGTTAATAATAACTCAAGGCGGAGGCAGATTGATTTTAGCTTCCAAGAATGCCAAAAGTTATGACAGCATGTTGCATGGTTCTCTCAGCTTATCTAGAATTCTGTTTGAAAAACTAGAAATCTGTAGAATCATTTGCAAATCTAGGTTGTTTCTTTTTCTGAGACACTTGAAAAGGAAAATTCCAGATTTTTGTTTTGCAGTTGTTGCTGAAATCAGGGACTCACATTTGGAGCACAGCAGCTCCCTTAGGCTGAGTGTAATGCTGAGGTTAAGGACTGGATTCTGGGCCTCCAGGTTCCAACCCCAGCTCTGCCTGCACTTGTGTGAATGTGTGTACTCGTGTGTCTCACACTCTCTGTGTCTCAGGGCCTTCTCTCTGTGAGGAAAAGAATGGCAATGTTCCTCCCTTCCAGAGACATCTGAGGATAACTCAATTAGCTCCGGAAGCATCTCCTGAGAGCGCCTGGCATATACAGTATGCTCCACTCTACCAAGCGTGGACTGAAGTGAGAATTCAGAGCTCAGAAAGATCTCCTGTGCTCAAATTCTGTCCTCAATGTGGAGGTAACAGAACCCATAGGGAAGGCGACCACTGTGGCGCTGACAGGTGATGGCTGACAATCAGCGGGCCTTCATCACAAAACCACTGCCAGGTAAGGATGCTTCCAGAGACTCTCAGATCCTGGGAGATTCTGCCACGTCGGCCTGTTTATTGCCACAATGTTCTAGGCACCGAACTAGCCACACCACCATCACACTGTCGTCACCCTGTGCTAGGGCCCAGTTTCCCCCAGGGGCACAGCCTGTGAGAGGCACAGCTGGACCAGACAGATCTAGATGATCTTGGTTCTTAATCACTGGGAACCTTTCCAACCACAGTGTGCAGACAGACTGTGGTCAGTCCTGATCATTAGATCACTTGTAGGAGGGAAGAAAGTTTGAAAAAAAAAAAAGCCATCTGCGGAACAACTTCCTGCCCAAAGGGAAAGAGGGTAGAGGAACCTTCCTTTGTCAGACTGGCCCCGGAAGCAACTGGGGGGGCCTGTGACTACCTGCCATCCCTGGCTGAAGTTCCCCTCAGCTGTTACAGCGCCAAGCGTCAGAAGGAGTCACTGGCAGTTATTGCTAAGGCTCAGCAAGAGGCTGGAGAGATCTGTAGCAGGACGGTAGACAGAGGAGAGAAAGGTCTTCTAGGATCCTGCAGGACACTGGGCACAGCATCTGACGGTGAGTGGATTTAGCTCTTTTTTTTTTTTTTTGATTTTTGAGACAGGGTTTCTCTGTGTAGCTTTGCGCCTTTCCTGGGACTCACTTGGTAGCCCAGGCTGGCCTCGAACTCACAGAGATCCGCCTGCCTCTGCCTCCCGAGTGCTGGGATTACAGTTCTTTTTTTAGTCTACAGTGTTCTGCCTACATGCATGCTTGCAGGCCAGAAGAGGGCACCAGATCTCATTACAGATGGTTGTGAGCCACCATGTGGTTGCTGGAAATTGAACTCAGGACTTCTGGAAGAACAGCCAGTGCTCTTAACCGCTGAGCCATCTCTCCAACCCCGGATTTAGCTCTTAATAACACACCGATGTCTCTAAAGCTTGAGTGCAGATCTGAAAACATGTTGCATAAGGGCAGCTGCCTTTGTTCTTCCTTGAGAAGAGCTGCTGAGATGTTATCTAAAAGGAGGCTAATCCACCCTTAAGAGATGAAGGGTTCTGACGACTGTTTTGGTGAGGAGAACACAAGAAAACAACCAACGTGTTGTAGGTTAGAATTAGCATGGGCCGTGCACTGCTGAGGTGCATAAGCGAGGGGAGGTGGAGTTGGACCTCCCCTAGGACATGTGGGACAGGAACTTGAAATGGAAGGGATCAGGGTAAAAGAATGCAGCCTGTCTTCGTTAGGAGGCATGTCTCTACATTGCCGGGCAAGGAAGGGGCCTCCCTTCAGTGGATGCTCATGCAGCTCAGAGTGTGAGCTCTGGAAGGAGAAGGTGGAGAATGAAAGAAGGGGCAGAACCATGTGTGGACACTGGGTATTGGTGTCTGGTCTATCAACTGTCAGTTGTGGGAGACCCCAGCGAGAACCCTGTGCCCCAGACCATGGAGGGTCCCAACAGAGGCTCTCTGTGATATGTGCTAAAATGATAAGCCCCTCCCCGACACCCTGATCCTGTACCTCAGACAGCTCCTCACTAAGGACGCTGAGAGAATGAAAGAAAGCAACACTCTGTATTGAGGACTCAGGCTGCTGAGGTGCTAAGTGATTTAAGCCACACAGGCAACTCCTTTCACTTTCCAGGGAGGAACTGAAGTTAAGAGACAGGGTGTGATCTAGGGAGGTTGTGTTCATCTTCCACACCAGTGTCTGAGTGCAGAGGCAGCCGCACAGCAGCCTCATGAGTCAGAAGTGAAAGCAGGACCCCCTGCTGGAGGTCCAGGGGAGAATTGTCATCAGAAATCCTGGAGGAAGGGACTGGTAGGTATTGGTTGATGCCACTTCTGGATGCTGTTGCAATGGGCTCAAGGCCATTTAGCTAGGTCATGGGCAACAGAACGTGGAAAACTGTGGTGTTACTTTTAATGCAACTTTTAACGTTACACTATAATGTCCCCTCTCCCCAGAACTTACAAATGTGTTCTATGGCAAGGCGAAATTAAGTTTGCAGAAGGAATTAGAAAGCTAATCATCTGAATTTAAGATTACTCTTGATTAGCCAGGTGGACCATGTCATCAGAAAGGTCTTTAGATGTGAAAACAGGAAAGAGAAGACTCAGGGTCACAGGAAGGGGCCACAAACCAAGGCATGTGGGTGAACTCAACATGGAGAAGGTCCAGAAAGAAGGCTCTCCCCAGAGCCTCCAGAGGACACCGGCCCTGCTCAAACCTTGACCTCACCATTGTGATACCTACTTTGGACTCTTCACAGGTTGTGCAAGAAGAAAGAACTGAATTATTTTGCATTTACTGAGATTAAAAAAAAAAAGCAACACGGTATGACTGAAAAGAGCAAAGTGCACTCTCCCCCACTTGACTTTAAATAAATACAGTCGTTTGTCTGGTGTCTTTAAGTTCATAGTGGTTTAAAACCACTAAGCTCACTATCATGACCTGCAGTGGTTACAGAAACTAACACAGCAAAGCAGAGGCAGCCTGTGCAGACATGGCAGCACCATGGGGCAGAAAGTGTCCGGGACTTCACACGGCTCCTTGTTGGAGGTTCAACAGGAGAAAAAGACACTTGGATTTCTTCGGCTCACTCATTGTACCTAAAAGGATTGTTTTAAAAAAGTGAATATTCTCTATGTAAACAAAAAGATGTCTGAGATACGGATGGGAGATGGCCACCAACCCATGTCAGGACACAGGGCATTGGCTGAAACAAACAGGACACCCACAGAAGGTTCCAGAAGGGGGAAGATAGCCAGCGCTGTCATAGGCACAGAGGAAGCAGCTATAACTGCTAGGTCGACCCTGATAGAAGCAACTAAGAGAAACCAGTCACGAAAGCATCGTCTGCCCCGTGGTATGCTGGGAGTGGAAGCAGAGAGTGCTTGCTCCCTTCAACCTGTGCTCAGCGACTGGGCTCACCGGCTGAGCATGGGAACTTGCTTACCACAGATAGGACAGGATGCTCGCTACAATACAAGGCAGATTCACTTTCCATCTCTAGCAACAGAACAATCTGGATAATCCAAAAACTTCCTGCAAGAAAGTACTTCAGGGTCAATTATCATCTGCAGGCTTTAATGCATCCTGAAGCCGTGTCTGAATGATTAATGTAATGGAGCCGAATTATCTGTGTTGCCGAAAATAGCAAGTGGTTTGTTTCCCGCTGTACTCGACATAAACAGTCACGTTTATGTTTTCATTTGACTTGGTTCTGTGGGGGATGTGAGAACAACTTTCAGGGAAAAAAAAAAAAAACCCTTACAGAAAATCAGCAACACTCGATGGGATCCCATTATCAGATTTATGAAACTTGACTTGGAGTTCTGGCTCCCCTGGGCAACAGGTGCATGTGGTTGGGGCTAGAGGCCTGAAACATGTATTTGTCAAGCAAATCTTTATCCAGTTCACATGGGGACGAGTAGGGAGAGTAATCGGGTGTCGTCTGCGCAGCTGGGAAGGCCATGGACGCTGTTAGTACTGAACGGGTCTTCTTCATACTTTGCTGCCTTAGTGACAGCGTTGATAATGAATGGGCTCACCCCCATTTCTCTGCACACATTCTCTGGCGAGGAGGAGCAGCAGCGAGGGCTACAGTCAGGGCTGACTGGCTTGCTTTCAGGGAGATGTGTGCGGAACCCAATGAAGTGCCACCCGTCACAGGAAGGTCTCTGTGAAACACCTTCCTTCCATCCTCCTCTCCACAAACCACCTCAAGAATCTCACAGCGCGGGAGTGGCATCTGGTGGGTGCCGAAGACTGTCAGGCTGCTGAGGTCCTTCAGATGGGTCCCCCCACCCCCCATAACTAGCTCTTAGAGGTTAGCCAGTCACCCCAAATAGCTCTGCCTATTGATTTAAATGGCACTGCCCACAGTATCCTGATGGAAGGCCACTGCAACCGTGCCTAGCACTTCTATACTTGCTGGTCTGTCCTTACATTGACCAGACTCTGGTTACCGTTTCCACCGTTCTGAATATTCACCATCCAGCCACCTGTGCAAATGAGGAGACTGCAGGCATGCTGTCAGGGGGTGAGGTAGGCGGGTGGGGACAGGCCCTGAGGAAACTTTCCTGGAGCTACTTACTAAGTGTCTCACTCCAGGTACTCTGCCATCCCCTGAAGGGAAAGATGTCAGTGAGTTTGGAAGCCAGGAGAAAAGTGGGAGAGAGCAGGAGGTGGGTGTAAGGGGGAAAGTGGCCACTGAGAGACTGGAGAGGCCAATACAGAGAAGACACGAGAGAGGACAGCAGAAGAGTCGTGGTGAGAGAACTTTATTATTTCCAATTAAAGATGTAAGCGCAAGTCTGTTATATATCGTGAGCACTTAATGGAAGTGTTCCCGAAGTTCTTAAGGCAGTCATTTTGACTTACGGAACTGCGTTCTTGGCAATCCTTTATTATTCTTTACTAGTGGGTGGCCCTTTCTTCTTTTTAAAAAATATTTATTCTGCAGCACTGCTGCTCTCTGGTACTGCCAGATTTAAAAAAAAAAAAAAAAAAGCACACTCTGGCCTCCCTGCTGCAGAAAGGCTGTGTCCAGGAACTTCTGCAGATCGGGAGGAACCGCACAGGAGGGGTCCTGCTGGGAAGCACAGCCTGCTAACAGCACCTGCCCACCCACACCTCTGGGCTCACAGGTCTAGCTGGCCTTGGGATACGGGGCATGTGACACTGACCGCTCCATTACTGCTGGACTTTTGGGTCAGGTGAGTTACAGGGCTTGTCCTAAGGTAACCTGAGTCTATCTGTTTGATTAACCAGAGGAACAAACAGACAAAGGAAGAGAGTTACCGCCCCAAGGCCGAGCCCAACCAATGGCTAGCCCAGAGGAAGACCAGCCTCTAATGTCAGGTGAGGAAGCCAGGATTCCTGGGAAAGCACAGTGGTTTGCCTCAAAAGTCTAAACTCGGAGGGAGCGCTAGGGCACTGCTCCACAGACACAGACAAGGTGGTCCTCTCTGTAGGCACAACAAGGTGTCTCATTTCTAACTCAAAAGCCTGTTTGCAAACCCAAGAAAACCAGCGCTCACCAGTTTCTCCCGAGTGTGGCTTTTCTTCCTCTGACCTAAGACGTGCATATGGAAGTCTCCACCTGCAATTTAACTAATGCTGTTTTGACTCAACGTCTTTCTAACAGGCACACACTCATGAAATCCTTATCCTGGGAGAAGAATCAATAGCGTCAGGCCCATGGCCTCTGTCTGGGATCCTGCAGTGTGGGTCATGCCAAGCAGCTCAGATCCTCAGGCAGGTGGACTCAAACTGCTCCTTTAAGAATTAAAGGTCAGGGTTTTCCTTATCGGAAATCTTTTTTTGTTTTGTTCTG
>CABHPH010134236.1:19394-65395 GCA_902168325.1 Peromyscus nudipes | reverse complement strand
CAGCTTGGCGGCGGCGGCGGCCAGGGCCCCGAACCCGCCGGCGCACAGGCAGTTGAACACGCCCCGGAAGCGGCGCCGCATCGCGCCGGCGTGCAGGCGAGCGGGGAGCTCCACGGGTGAGTCGGGGTAAGCGGCTGCGGACACGGCGGCCCCCGAGGACTGCGGCCCGGCCGCCATGAGCTCCCTCAGCCACGGCCACGCACGCCGCGAGCCGGGCGGAGCCAGGAAGAGGAGGGACTAGGGCTGAGGAGACCCGAACGAGGCGAATCTGCTGCTGAGGGGCATCTGGGGCCGAGGACCTGCAGCAGTGGCAAACCTGTGGCTGAGGACAGCCTGCGGCTCAAGCGAACCGGGTGCTGATGGGAATCTGCTAGTGAGGACCGTGCGCCACGGAAGGGAACCTGGGGCGCAGAGCTACCTGCTGTGCGTGAGACGAATCTGCTGCTGAGGGGAATCTGTCACAGTGCTGAACCTGCCGCTGAAGTGACCCAGATCCTGAAAGAACCCCGCAGCCCGGGGGAACCTGCTACTGAGACGACGGGGTGGTCTCCAGTTCCATACCTGCCACTTGGCATGGATGAGCACCTAAAATGCTGATTCCTGGCTTTCAGATTCTGAAGCCAGTCTGCACCTTAAAGATGCTCCCGCTGCCTCTCTTGCGCCCTCGTGGATGCAGGTGCCAGATGTGGAGACAGGGAAAACGCTGTTTGTTAACCACTCTGCTGGGACCGCCAGAACCACAATCACTTCTAAATTCATGTAAATTACCCAAAAAACCAAAACACATCATCTATCTACTGTCAGTAATATTACAAGTTAATGGTAATCCTAGGCAATTTATGGAGACACTATCTCACATAGGAGGAGGGATGGGCAGCCTGGCGATGATTGGTGGTACATGGCTATAATCCTAGGACTCCTGAGGCTGAGGCAGGATTACTGTGAGTTTGAGGCCAGCCTGGCCAACATAGCAAGCACTAGGCTAGGCAAGAACTTTTTGAGACTATTTCAAAAAGATGTTTTTTAAAAAGGAGGGTCGGGGACCTAGCTTAGTGCTTCCCTAACACATGGAAAGTCCTGAGTTCAATCCATGGGAGTGTATATTGGGGGTGCATCCCCTTAAAAAACAAAATGCTTTAGAAGTAGATGAAGTGTGCTGGTGTGGGGTGCACCTCAGGAGGCAGAGGCAAGTGGATCTCTATGAGTTCGAGAGCAGCCTGATCGACAGAGTTCTAGGCCAGCCAGGGCTACATATAAAATACAAATAATATGTATGTATGGGACTTTGACAAAACAAAAATAATTTCACAGTACACTCTTTGTTCAGCACACTATTTCCTGTTAAGAACTTTTCACGGGCATTCTTAACATGCCATACTGCTTCTCATACAGGTGATTTTGTGGCTGAAATAAAAGGGTGGATTGTGGGGGCTGGAGAGGTGGCTTAGCAGTTAAGAGCACTGACTGGTAGTTTGTTTCCAGGCTACCAATTTAGGCAGCCCACAGCCTCACAGCGCCTCACAACTTCATAGCTCCAGGAGATCTGGAGACAGGGTTTCTCTGTGTCGTTTTTTGGTGTGTGTCCTGGATCTCGCTCTGTAGATCAGGCTGGCCTCGAACTCCCAAGTGCTGGGATTTAAGGCGTGTGCCACCGCTGCCCGGCTCCAATGCTTTTTTTCTGGCCTCCATAGGCACCTGTACTCATGTACACATACCTGAACACAGATACGCATAAAAATAAATAAAAAGCATAATTATCCAATTATTTGTATGTGGTACAATATTAGCGTTCTGGCCTGCCCCTTGGGGACCTGTACATAAAGTCCACCTTAAAGGAAAACCCCTTCCCCCTCTCCCTCTCTCCTTCCATGAGGCTGCCTTTTCTCTTTCCTCTCCCCTCCCCCTTTAATAATAAAATTTTGCACGTGGATGCCATGTCTGCACGATGTAACTTTCCTCGTCATGCTGCCGCAGTGGCGTCTGCATGGCATGGATGTCTTTTACCTTGGCTCACACCTACCAAGGCTGAGAGCCATTTCACAATAAACCGTTCCGTTTGCAGATGAGGAAACGGACTCAGCGAGGCCTCATTGCACTGTTGCACTTGACGGTGGAGACAGATCTTACACTGTGGCAGAAACAGACGGGCAACGCTAAACAGAGATTAGAAAAGTAACACCGTGCTTTTAGCAGAAATGGTCTTCATGTTTTGGCAGAGTAGACAACTGTTCACACCTCTTAGGTGTGATATGTAGAGAAATAGCGGGAAACAGTGTGTGGCCTCCAAAATCAGTGATTTTAAAGCAAACTAAGACGAAGTAAATAAAGTTAGAGGTTGATTTAGGTGATCGTTTGTGCATCCAATGTCAACACCTAACTAACAACCTGGGTGTGGTGGTGTGCACCTGAAATCCTAGGACTTTGGAGGTAGAGGCAGGAGGATAAGGAATTCAAGGGCATTTTTGCCTACATAGTGAGTTCAAGGCAAACCTGGGTTACATGAAACCCTATGATCCTGGTCAAAACCTCAACACTAGGGCTGGAGAGTTGGCTCAGAGGTTAAGAGCACTCGTTCTTGCAGAGGGCCTGGGTTTGGTTCTCAGCACCCACAGGCGGCTCGCACCATCAGTAACTACTTCTAGGAGATCTGACACCCTCTTCTGACCTCCAAGGATATCAGGCACACATGGGGTACACGTACATACATGTAGACAAAATATTTATACACATAATTTTTTTAAGTTGGCTTTTAAAAAATTTTATTTAAAAAATTAGACATTGTAGAAAATGCACATGACAACAGTTATAAACAAACAAACATCTATATGAACAAGTATGCTGCAAAAATCAGTCAGCCATCAAATTCATACCAAGTTTGTCAAGCTGAGTCTGACAAAAGGACCTGACCAACACTCACTAGAGACCTGAGCTCTAGGCTTTTATTTTAAAGCGTTTTCCAGGATTTACAAGTGACTTGAGACCTGGAAATGCATTGTTACCCACTTAACAGTCTGCTGTGTTTGCAGGCAGAATATCCATCAGAATACTGAGGGCTATTACACATCATGATTCATAGTTAAGGTCTTTCAGCTTAGCTGTATTACTTGGACAAGTGCAATCTCACTTTTAAAGAACCAATACCAATCTAAACAAAGTGATGTGTAGGAGCTGGCTGGGATCTTCAGGATTCATTCTTTTTCTTTTCTTTCAAAAAAACATTTTTAGCACGCAACTTTTTTTTCTCCCTTTAAGTAAAAAAAAAAAAAAAAAAAAAAAAAAAGAATGAAAGAAAATTAAGTTTCTAATTGTTACAGGAGAAGCTATTTTCTTTTTCTTTTTCTTTTCTTTTCTTTTCTTTTTTTTTTTTTTTTTGGTTTTTTGAGACGGTTTCTCCGTGTAGTTTTGGTGCCTGTCCTGGATCTCACTCTGTAGACCAGGCTGGCCTCGAACTCACAGAGATCTGCCTGCCTCTGCATCCTGAGTGCTGGGATTAAAGACATGCGCCACCGCTGCCTGGCCGAAGCTATTTTCTTGACTTAATTAACTATATATTCAAATTAAAGCTACAATGTTTAATTTGTAAATTAATTATTAGATAAAAATCTGGCAACTATGAGATTACAGAGTGTGACCCTGTCTCAAAAACAGAAAAGTAAAATAGCAACGACCAATTTACTAAAGTAATCCCTTTAAAACCACCGTAAATTTATTAAGTACAGTTTTCTGTTTACCTCAGCAAGCCTGATATTTTCCTTCTTGAGTCGCACTACGTATTGAATCTTCTGGTGTAGGTTTTGATGACCTATCAATTTTCCATTTTCCTCAGCAAGATACTCCAGTTGTTTTTTCAACATTTCCATTTCCTGTCAATCCAAGAATGGGAAGATGACATTATGTACCCCCTTTCAAAAGTAGCAACTGAGAGGAAATCAAGCTTCTGTGGGCATTCTGCACACTAGAGAAACTGAACCAGGGGTGTGGTTTTGTTAGTTCTGTTTATTCAAGTATTCTACCTAGCATGGAAAACCAACACACCTGGAAAGTTCTCTCTCTTTCTTCATACATTTCTTCCAATTTTGACCGCAGCTGCTCCTTTTCCTGAAATGCTCTAGCCTCCAAAGTTCTGGTTCGCTCAACTTCCTCACTCATCCTGTGGCAGGCCTTCTCCTTACTCTGAAGGGCATTTTGGACTTCTTCTAGACTGGAAGAATAGCATTACTTTATGGTATTTCAAGAAAATATACTTATAAAACAGGACTCAAACTAAGTTTTTCCTAAGTTCAGAATTTTGATTTGAAAGCATCACCAATCTTCAGGTCTCCTGTATAGCTGGCAAAAGAAGACAGGCTTGCTGAGCAGTGGCAGCGCACGCCTTTAATCCCAGCACTCCAGAGGCAGAGGAAGGTGGATCTCTGAGTTCAAGGCCAGCCAGGTCTACACAGAGAAAACCTTGTCTTGAAAAACCAACCACCAGGCGGTGGTGGCACACGACTTTAATCCCAGCACTCTGCAGGCAGAGCCAGGCGAATCTTTGTGAGTTCGAGTCCAGCCTGGTCTACAGAGTGAGTTCCAGAACAGGCTCCAAAGCTACACAGAGAAACTCTGTCTCAAAAAAAAAACAAAAAGAAAAAAAAAAAAAAAAAAAAAAGAAAAGGAAAACCAAACAAACAAACAAACAAAAAGAGAAGACAAGCTAGAATTGGGGTTGACATACGTGGTAAACCTCTTTCCTGGTAACAGCCCAGGCTCTGGATTCTACCCTCCTCAACATGGTAGAGGCATAGTACTGAATATCAGATGTGATTGCTTTGCTAGGTCAATACTTTAATACCAAGGAAAAGAAAAACTTCAAACTATTTTATTTATTATTTGGAGCCACAGTCTTGTGTAGCCTAGGCTGGCCTTAAAGTCATTATGCAGCTGAGGATGACCTACTTCCCCTACTCAAGCGGTAGGATTATAGGCATATTCCACAATGACTGGCTTCAAACTGTTTTTCCAAATAATAAAAATTTAGTGTGAAACTTTGCTTGCCAAAGTGGAGATGGAAGTTACGGTATCATTGCAGTCTGCAGGCTTTAAGTGTCTCCAATCTCAGAATAATGATTTCTGATTTAAAAACCTAGCCTCAGACAGTAGGACATTAGTTCTTTCCTCAAGGGCATGTACTTTAGTTTACCCATTTTATAGAACTCAATTAAAAAGTACAGGGTTTCACCCACTTTATAAGACTGTTTTAGTCTTATAAACTTTCTTTTGGAAACACTGTTTGCTATGATGCATGTGGAATGTAATACTGACTGCTGGAACGAGATGATACACAGGATCTAAACCTTCCCACAGGCCAGCTCAATCTAGGTGATGTGTTTCCAGAGCATGCTCAGCAATATTCAGAGACAATGCAGGGAAGTGCTCTGCCCCTGCCTACCTTACAGTCAGTCAGGTGTTGTGATCTGAATGTGAGAAGTTCCCTTGGGCTCATGTAATTTTAACACTTGGTTCCCAGCTGATTGGCACTATTTTGGAGACTTTCTGGAGGAAGTATATCCCTCTAGGGCCCATGCCTTGAGGGTTTTTGTTTTTGAGACAGGGTCTCTCTATGTACCCCTGGTTGTTGTGGATCTTACTATGTAGCCCAGGCTAGCCTTAAACTCTAGAGACCCACTTGCCTCTGCCTTCTGAGTGCTAGGATTGAAGGTGTGTATCAAGTTTTTTTGCCCAGTCATACTTCCTGTTTTCTCCCTTGCTGTGGGATGGTCTGTATGTCAAATGCTCTGATTGGTCAATAAATAAAACACTGATTGGCCAGTGGCCAGGCAGGAAGTATGGGCAGGACTAACAGAGAGGAGAATGGAGAAAACAGTAAGTTAGGAGGAGACACTGCCAGCCGCAGCCATGACAAGAAGCATGTGAAGACGCTGGTAAGCCATGAGCCATGTGGCAAGGCATAGATTTATAGAAATGGATTAATTTAAGATATAAGAACAGTTAGCAAGAAGCCTGCCACGGCCATACAGTTTGTAAGCAATATAAGTCTCTGTGTTTACTTGGTTGGGTCTGAGCGGCTGTGGGACTGGCGGGTGACACAGATTTGTCCTGACTGTGGGCCAGGCAAGGAAAGTCTAGCTACACTCCCTGGTTCCTGACTGCAAATGCAGTGTGACAGCTGGCTTCCTACTCTTTCCACTATGCCGTTCCCCACCATGGCACTCTGTGTCCCTCTGGAGCTATAAATTTTAAAAAACCTTTTTTCTTTCCTTTGTCAGTATTGTATTGGAGCAATGAGAAAAAAATGAAGACACTTGGCTTCTTATTTATGGAACTCAACTTTATGAGGGGAAAAGAACGTTAGCCCATCCACTTCCCAGCAGAGGATGATGCCTGGCCTAAGCTAAGCATGGTAAGCGCTATCTTCTCCTTGCTGGACACTAGTTTTCTAAGCTCTGAGGAAGTGTCTGGTCTACATAATGAATTCTAGACCAGCCAGGGCTCTGAGATGACACCCGACAGAGAGAGAAGGTGTGGGGGCAGAGAGACGCGCTGCGGGAACTGCAGTAGGTGTATTGTAACCGGGAGTGCCAAAGCAGAAGGAGGAAAGTCTCAGTTCCTGATGGTGTCACCAAGTCTCAACCACATTGAAATTAAACATTTCCTACCTATGCTACCACAGTTAGATATCTAGTTCCCTGAGAAAATAAGTTGTGTGTGTAACCACAATGCAATGTGAGCTCTGTAGCTTCAAGGACCACATATCGCTGAAGACTTCTGTTACCACAAGAAATACGTGCCATACAGTGACAAGGTCCTAAAGGATATATCTAAATGGTCTGCAGCTCTACAAACTTATCTGGATTGTTCACCACTCTGTATGTCAGCTTAACCACTACCAGCTGGAAGGCGCTAAACTGCTCTCACTGTTCCTGGGGAGAAAACCCCACAGCAACTCAAGAAAACTAAAGATGGCCCCTGTGCTATTTTTTGTTAAAAGTGGCTTTACATGAAAATCCTATTAAGCAAATGGCATCAAGAAAAAAAATTTTGGGCTGGAGAGATGGCTCAGAGGTTAAGAGCACTGACTGCTCTTCCAGAGGTCCTGAGTTCAATTCCCAGCAACCACATGGTGGCTCACAACCATCTGTAATGAGATCTGGCGCCCTCTTCTGTATACATAATAAATAAATAAATCTTAAAAAAAAAAAAAAAAAAGAGATGCACTTCAGCGTCTTTAAAAAAAAAAAAGAAAAGAAAAGAAAATTTGAGGCTAGAGAGATGGCTCAGCAGTTAGGAGCTCTTGATCTCCTGGCAGAGAACTGGAGCAGGTCACATAAAGGCAGGACCTGTCTATAACTAGCTGCCGGGGATCCCATAGCCTCTTTTGGCCTCTGCATGTGTGTGTGCATACCCATACATAAATACATGCATATAAAATAAAAATTTTAATATCTTAAAAAAAAGACTTCGGTAAACATCAATTATATTCACATATACCACAGAAGAGAAGTTATCTTATGGATATATTTTCCCTTCAGAGGAGTATTTCACTCACAGGACAGTTCATAACTCTGTAACTCCAGTTCCAGGGTATCAGATGCCCTCTTCTGGCCTCTACCAGGCACCTATGTCATGCACAAACATACATACAGGCAAAGCAAAACAGCCATACACATGAAATTAAAAACAACAACGAAAGAACTAGGCAGGATGGCTCAGCAGGTAGAACACGCACTGCACAAACCTGATGAACTGTGATACCGACAACCCAATGTGGAAGAGAACCAACCCCCAGTTTTCCTCAGACATCCACACACTTGGCATGGAGTGCATGCACTCCACCATAATAAGTTTAGAAATACTAAAAAAAAAAGAGGTGAATTGTAAGATAGTACACTTACTCTGTTTTCATTTTCAACATTTCTTCAATAAGTTTATTCTATAATTAAGAAAATAAAGATGGTTAGCTTCTTTAATAATATCTACTAAAAAGAAGACAGAAACAAGTCCGTTTTCCTTTGTGCTAATAAAATCAAACCAGTCTCCCTTTCCACAATCCCATACACGTGTACATAAGGTAATGGTTCACAAGCATTCCCACACTGTGCACATAAGTAGACAACTGCATGTGGGAAATGTAGTGCTTCCGACAAGCACAAAGGGAGACACATTCTTCCCTTTGTTGTTTCCATCTATGGCTAGGGCCTCAGACCTACGGCAACTGTTCTGCGACAGTCTCCCGAGTACTAGAAACAGGTGTGCAGCACTATGCCTGGCTGACAGGTACACCTTTACTTCTCAGTCATATATTAATACTGACAGTAAATATCATGATAATCAGTGGGAATACAGTAAAGACAATAATTTCAATAGCAAAATGGTTTCTAAAATAAATAACCATAAATGTTAAATATTCTCACAGAAGAAACTTGTGTAAAAAAAACCATACTTTAGCAAGTCTTTCTTTGACAATCTCCTCTTCATCTTCATTCTTCAGCGGTTGACTGTCTGGACAACTCTGATTGCTGCATAGATTAGGGAGTGCACAGGGAAACACTGTCAAGTATATTCAAGGATTAATTTACCGTTTATTATATGTAGCTATGGTAAAGCTACCTCTGTACTGATTAAGTTAATACAGTAATCAGTGTGATCCACAGATGGGATAAATAGGGCCCTCCCCAGAACTCAGGACTGAGTCACCACTGTAAAAGCAAGACCAGTAGAGTGCAGAAATCTAACCAAGGCTTGGAGGAAAAGTTAGTGCAGAAATTTAGCTAAAAGTGGCAATGTGATGATCAACTGTGAATAAAAGGGGACAGACTGCCAGCAGAAGAGGGTTCTTCAGGGGTGGGGAGAGTTGTCTAGAGCTCCCTGGTAGTCTGGCCTCTTGGAACCCGATTCTTCCCTATCTTGAGTATTTAGTTAGTTAACAGTTTCTGATAACCACTCTGGCTTCATATGTATGCACACAGCAGGAACAAATACTCCATCAACAAATCAAGGGACGACAGTCTGGACGGCATGTGCATCTCTGCAAGTTTGCCTGGGGTGGGAAAGTGAATGTAGTTCAGTGGCCAGCAAGGCCTCACTGAAGAACCTGCCTGAGTGCTGTGGCCTTCACTAGGAATCTCTGTGAGCAGGAGACCATTAAGTAAGGCTTAGTATAGTAAGGTTTCTTTCCTTCTTTCACATCTGTAGCCTAGTCAAAACTGGTAATGAGACTTAAATATCAAGTCACCCAAGGTCAGGGAAAGGTGTGTTGTTTGTGCAATGACCCAAGATCAGGAAATCTTTTTCTTTTGTTAAGATTCAGACAATGTGGCTAGAGAGCTGGCTCAGCAGTTCAAAGCACTTGCTGCTCTTCCAGAGGGTTTGTGTCCCAACATCTACAGGGTGATTGGCAACTACTTGTAACTTCAGTTCCAGGGAACTCAACACCTTTTTCTGGCCTCTCCAGGCACCAGGCACACAATTGTTAGATATACATGTGGACAATTTTATTATGTGCATTATTTTTATATAAGTATTTTAGAGTTTAGTAGCCATATCACATTTACAGCCATTCAGCATGGTGATTGAAAGGAGGAAGCCAGGCTTGGTGGCACACACCTTTGACTCCAGTACTCAGGAGGGAGAGGCAGGTAGATTTCTGAGATTCAGTCCAACCTGGTCTACATAACTAGTTTTAAGCCAGCTAAGGCCATAAAACAGACAAACAAACCAAGCCAGGTGACTATGCACCAACAGGGTGTTATTTATGAGCCCTATGAGCTAAACTGGGTTATAGTTTGCACACACACACACCTGAAAAGAAGTGAAATAATGGTGGTACACATCTTTAATCTCAGCACTCAGAAGGCAGAGGCAGGTGGAGCTCTTGTGAGTTCAAGGTCAGTCTGGTCTACAAAGCGAGTTCCAGAACAGCCAGGGCTATTAAACAGAAACCCTGTCTTGAAAAATCAACCCCCCCCCCAAAAAAAAAAAAGAAAAGAAGGGAAATAAAGTACTTTTGTGGTTTAATAAATGACTTGGGAAAGTTCTGAGGCTCTTCATAAGACTGGCAAGGTGTGGAGCACACAGAAAACAGGTGAGCAGACTGTAGACTGCAAATATCAGAATCACCTAGAGCAATGGTTCTCAACCTTCCTAGTGCTGTGACCTTTTAAAATTATTTTGTTTCTACTTCACAGCCGAATTTGGCTGTTATAAATTGTAAATATATGATCTGCAGGATATCTGATATGTGACTCCCGAAGGGGTTATGACCCACAAGTTGAGAACTGCTGACTCAGAGGGAGCGGCTTACTACTAATGACTTACTCTAGTCCTACTAAGTCAATTGTACGGTGTTCACTAAGACTCGAAGAGAAACATTTACACTTTCAGCAGAGCTGCCTTTAACACTTTCCAGTCTCAGGACAGCTTCTAAAGGCCGAGACCACTGGCAAGCTTCTAAGATTTCCTTGAAAAAGCATGGACCCAATCTAGGGAGTGAAATTCAGTAAGAGTCCCATCCCAGAGAATTCTTTCTGGTCCAATTCACCTCCCTGCCTTTTGTTGTTGTTGGAGACAGTCTTATATAGTCTGGGCTAGCCTTGAATTTGATATGTAGCTGAAGATGACCTTGAATTTCTGATCTTCTTGTCTGTACATCTTGAGTCATGATGTACAGATATGTATGACTACACCAAGTTTATAAGTAGGCCCTCCTGTTGCTAATCCTCTTATAGAAAGTTAATAGGCAACATCATAATTCTACACCACACATTTAACAACTAGTTATTGAAAGATACACTCACCAGCACCCTGTGCTTTACACTTTTTGCTTTACTTTGATTTTATTTGTGGTACTGGATATTGAACCTAGGGCCTTAGGCATGCTTAGCAAGATGGTGAAGAGGCCTTGGTCTGCCTAGGTTGCTTTTCCTGAATCATATTGTGAAGCAGAACCAACTGGTAGAAACGCTCTCTTTTTCTGCATCTTGGTACCTTATTTACCTAGAAACTGTGGTGGTTTTAAAGAAAATGGCCCTCAAAAAGAGTGGCACTATTAAGAGGTATGGTTTTGGTGGAGTGGGTGAGATCTTGTTGGAGGAAGTGTGTCATTGTGGAGATGGGCTTTGAAGTTTCATATTTGCTCAAGCCACACCCAGTGTTTCAGTTCACTTCCTGTTGCCTGCAAGATGTAGAACTCTCAGCTCCTTCTCCAGCACTAAATCTGCCTGCACACGACCATGTCCCGTTATGATGATAATAGATTGAACATCTGAAACTGTAAGCCACCCAATTAAATTTTTTTCTTTATGTAGTGGTGTATGTCTTTAATCCCAGCACTTGAAAGGCAGAGGCAGGTGGATCTCTGTGAGTTTGAGGCCAGCCTGGTCTACAGAACAAGCTCCAGGAGTCAAGGCTACATACACAAGAGAAACCCTGTCTCAGAAAACCAAGACAAAAAAACAAAAAGCCAGGTGTAGTGGCACACGCCTTTAACCCCAGCACTCAGGAGACAAAGGCAGGTGGATCTCTGTGAGTTCATGGCTATCCTGGTCTACATAATGAGTTCCAGAACAGCCACAGCTACCTAGTGAGATCCTATCTCAAAATCCCTTCCACTCACCCCTGCAAAACACAAAAACCTCCCCCCACCAAAAAAAAACAAAACAAAACTTTTAAATGGAGGTAGTTTGGTTCAAGTATTTCACATCTTCTGACTGTATTCCAAATGCTTAGTTCACAGAGCTGGTAGGTGTCTTATCCTCCAATGATAGAAAGCCACATGCTTGTAGAGGCCTAACTTAACATTAGTGCAGCCATGACAGGCTGCAGACGAACAATACTAGGACTAGGCCTCACCATTACGATAACAAGGAAAAGCCACAAACTGTACCCTGCTGGAGACCAATCAGAATTGAGACAAACAAGTACTAAATGCTCTAGAACATAAAGGATAGCTTACATCACTTTTATATAAATTGCCAATTTCCTTGCAGCAACGCCAGTACAAATCCCTGTTTGACAAAACTCTGTTGCCTCACTCCTGCCCAATCAGGAGTTCACCCCCATCTGAACCCAGAATTCCCCTACCTCGAATCCTTTACTCCTTAAAAACCCTGCCTCAACTGAGCTCGAGGCTCTCCTGATCCAAACGCTGTGTGGAATGGATGGGAAGCCCAAGCTCGAGCTTGCAATACAGGCTTTTTGCTTTTTACATGCGAACTCGGACTCCTGGTGATCTCAGGGGGCTCATGACTCGGGCATAATACCCTCATCAGACAACTCGAAACCAACCACGCACTTCCCAGGTCAGGGGGATGTCCTGTCTGGTAAAGCCCACATTAACCTCATTCACTTAAGGATGTGCAGGCAGACCAAGTCCAGCTGGAGGACCTCTGGCTCTTACTCACCCACTGTCCTGCCTTGTGACATCATCCAGCTGGCTTTGCAGAAGCCAGTTTTTCTCTTTTAATTGCTGAGACTCCAGGCGCAGATTTTCCATTTCACACAACTGATCCTGAGAACACATCAAATAATTTTTTTCAGAAAAACATCAGACTGGATGCTATTTTACTTCTCAAGGTTGTGAATGAAGCTGGGTGTGGTGGCACACACCTTTAATTTTAGCACTTGGGAGGCAGAGGTGGGCAAAACTGTATGAATTTGCTGGACATAAAGAGTTCCAGGACAGCCAGGTCTATGAAGTGAGACCCTGTGTCACCCCCACACCCACTTCCCCAAAGAAAAGGTTGTGACTGAGATAGGTATTCCTTTTTACATTACTCTTTAAGTACAGCACTGAGTGTTATTGGATTAAACACAGTTTGTAACAAGCTCTTTTAAGTCTTAGAAATGTGACTCATGAACATGTTCAGTGTCTTAAACAGTTTAAACATATTAAAAACTGGTGACACAGCATACACTCAAATTAGATCCTCACTTATAGCCAAGTATGGTGGCATATCCCTGTCAACCCAGTACTCAAGAGGATAAGGAAAGGAGGACCATGAGTTCAAAGCCAACCTGGTTATATAGCTATAGCGCTGTGGGATAATGCTTTTGTACACTGGTTTAATAAAACGCTGATTGTCCAGTAGCCAGGCAGGAAGCATAGGTGGGATAAGCAGACAAAGAGAATTCTGGGAAGAGGAAGGCTGAGTCAGGAGATGCCAGCCCACCATCCAGGGAACAGCCTGTAATGGCACACAGGTAAAGCCATAGAACATGTGGCGACATATAGATTAACAGAAATGGGCTGAGTTTAAATGTAAGAGCTAGTTAGTAGTAAGCCTGAGCTAATGGCCGAGGAGTTTTAATTAATATAAGCCTCTGTGTGTTTACTTGGGTCTGAGCGGCTGCAGACTGGGTGGGACACAGGAAAACTTCTGGCTACAATATAGTAAGACCCTATCTCAATAGGGTGAAAGGCAGCTGGGGAGATGACTTAGTGGATAAAACACTTGCCCCACATAAGTGTGAGGATCTGAGCTTGAGTTCCCCAGAACCCACTGAAACCTGGTGCAGTAGCACATGTCTATAACTCCAATGCTCTTTACACTGGAGGTGGAGGTGGTGGTGGAGGTGGTGGAGGAGGAGGAGGTGGAGGTGGAGGTGGAGGTGGAGGTGGTGGAGGAGGTGGTGGTGGAGGTGGAGGTGGTGGAGGTAACAGAATCCCTGTAAAGTCTTTGGGTCAGCTAACCTCTGGTGCACACAGCAGCAAACAAAATGGAAGGTGAAGGCTGATGCCTGAGGTTGTCCTTCAACTTCACACACATTCTGTGGTACACATGTCCTCACTCATGCATTAAACACACACACACAAACCACACACTGCATCATATACAGACACATAGTCACAAGAAGCAAGGGAAAGAAGGAGAGGAGAGAAGGAAAGAGCAAAAGTTAAACCTAAAACTACACTGAGGGGCTGGAATGATGGCTCGGTCAGTACAGTGCCTGCTCTGAGACCTTGCCTCAAAAATTAAGGTGGGAAGTGATAGAGAAACACGCGTGATGTTGACCTCTGGCTCCCACAAGCACATGTACCCAACACATACATGCACACATTTCAAACTGTGTTGAGATAATGTGCTGTAGGTACTGAGCTGGCAAAGATTCAGCAGTTGGACAGCACCATGAGGTGAAATTCAATCGGGCCTCCTATTCATTCATTGCTCATGGCAATGTGGCTGGTAGAGACTATGATACTGTTGTGTAAAACCCCACAAGGCAGGGGAAGGGCACTTATAGAATTAGTAAAGTAAGTATGTACTGAAAAGCTTTTAAAAGGAAGAAAAGGGGGGCTGGAGAGATGGCTCATTGGTTAAGAGCACTGACTGCTTCCAGAGGACCCAGGTTCAATTCCCAGCACCCACATGTCAGCTCACAACTGTCCGTAACTCCAGTTCCAGGGGACCCTCCCACAGACATACATGCAGGCAAAACACCAATACACAAAAAATAAAAATAAATAATTTTTAAAAAAGGAAGGACAGGAAACTGGGAGTTCCCAGGGACAACGAACTAGACTGCAAGCAGTCAAGGGTGAGAGGAAGACTGTGAAAAAGTTCTGGCCTTCTGACCTTGTATCATCAACAGCTAGGAGAAAGCTGGTGACTTTTAAAACAAAGTTCACAGAAAAAAAAAAAAGTCATGTACCTTCATTCTGAGGATTTCAGCATTTCTTAATTCTCTATCTTCATTTAGCTTTGTTACAAGGTGTTGCAAAAAAGTCTTAGAGGCTCGTCCATCCTCTATCTCTTGTTCTTGTGTTTCCAAGAGTTTTGCCAAATGAGCTTGAAAATGTGGTGGTGTTTTGGGACTCTGAAACAAAAATCATACTTCATCCAAATGCTTGATTACATGATGCTATGCAGATTTCATCTGTAGTCTATACACCTGATAAAATGTGCATTTGTATGTGTATGCCAAGCCCCTAGAGAAAGGCCATTTAGCTTATTTTTTTAAATTCCTATCCAAGTATAACAAAAGACTTTACTAAGTAGAAAGCAGACAGGGGGTGTTAATGAAGAGCTTTTTCCTTAAAATTATAAGGAATAACATTAATTATTTACACATTTTTCTCATTTGAAAACCTGATTAGTCTGAAAATCACTTCTTTGGAAAGGTACCTGTGGATACTCGGAAGCAGAATCCATCACCTGCTCTAGCTGTCTCATTTTGAAGTTATATTCGTTCTTCTTCTGCTCTACTTCCTCTTGGTTTTGGTTTAACTGGCAAATTGAACAGATAACAGGTTACAGTTTAGAAAATAATTCAGAACACACAGTCCAATTAAAAAGAAAAGCTTCCTCACTGACAACCATCGGAGAAAAGCAAATCAAAATCACAGTGTTATCTCCCTGTTAAGATAAAAGAGATGTACCAGTGGAGGACATGGAGAGACTTTTGATATGTCAATTAGTACAAACCCACAGAAAAGGGGGAAAGTCATCCCTAAAACAAACTAGAATTCCCACATGACCAGCAATCTCAGTGCTGGGTCTACATTTGAAGAGAACGAAATTGTGCATGTTTGTGCTCACACATGTGTGGGAGTGAGTGCACAAGCGTGTGTCTGCCTGTGGAAGCCAACTGCTATTGAGGAAGTTTCTCAGTTCACTGCTTCAGCTGGTCAGTTTGCTCAGGGAATTCCCTGGTTCTGCTTCCTGCACACTAAGATTACAACTAGGCCACTATGCCTACCTGGCTATTATATGAGTTCTGCAAATCCAAACCTCAGGACTTATGCTTGCCTGGCAACTGCTCTATCTACTGAACCATCCCCCCAGTTTGTGATATAATACTTGAAGAGAGGGCTGCATCCCTATGTTAACCACCCTTCTTCACAACCAAAAGTTGTGTAGCCAAAGTATATAGTAAACCTAATTATCCACCAGCAGATGAAAAGAAAAAACAAAAAGAGCAGTACCTACAAATAAAAGAACACTGGCAAGCCTGTGAGACAAGGCAAATTCGGGCAGTGGTGGCGCACGCCTTTAATCCCACACTTGGGAGGCAGAGGCAGGCGGATCTTTGTGAATTCAAGGCCAGGCTGGTCTACAGAGCGAGATCCAGGAAAGGCGCAAAGCTACACAGAGAAACTCTGTCTCAAAAAAAAAAAAAAAAAAAAAAAAAAAAAGACAAGGCAAATTCTGTCATCTGCAATAAAATGGATGAACCTAGAAGATGTCACGTAACTGATAGAAGCCAAGTGCAGAAACACAATGATCTAGCTTCCCTGTGGAATCCAAATAGCCTAACTCAGAGGTGTTGAGTAGAATAGAAGTTACCAGAGACTGGGGAGTTAAAGAGCCCTGGATGAGAGATGTCCATCAAAGCCTACCAAACTCAGACAAAAGCAAGTTTTTGAGACCATGCAATATATTTTGAGCACAACCAAAAAAAAAAAAAAAAAAAAAAAGATAGTTCAAAACAGGAAAGACAGCAGTTTTAAAACTGTATCACAAACGAAATCCTAAGTGAGGTAATGGATATATTAACCAACTTGATTTAATCATTATATAATACATACAAACATCTGAGCAACACGCTGTGGCAGATGAGATGCCTGATGCCTGTAATCCCAGAATTCAGGAGGTGGAGGTACGAGGATCATCACGAGTTTGAGGACAGCCTGAATTATAGAATATCAGGCCAGTCTGGGTTGCCTATGAGCACCAGGCAAGCCAGAGCTACAAAGCAAGATTGTTTCAACCCACTCCAGCACAACCTATCAGTATAAACCTCATAAATATATCCAATTATTTGTTGTGTAAAAAAGAGATTTTATTCTGGGTATAGTGGCATGTGCCTGTACTCTCAGCACTCCGGGAGGTGGAGGCAAGAGAATCATGAGCTCTAAGCCAACCTAGGATAAATAGTGAGACCCTATCTCAAACAACAGCAAAAAAAAAGATGTTTTTGAAATGTATATGTGTGTACAATTTATTACTTTGGAGAAGGCTATAGTTTTAACATCTTACTATTTTCAGTCACAACCTCATGGCAGACACTGCTGTCATGTGTCAAAGACCCAGGGTAGGGAGGGAAGTCGCTAAGTGAGACTCACACGAGGAAACCCAAGTTCACAGTCCACGGTGGAACACCAGAGTCTCTAATCAACCCATGTGCCTACTTTCTGTACACAGAGAACTTAGCCAAAGCAGAAACTCAGGACAACCGTACCACGCTTGCTATTCCCTGCTGGTGTCTAAGGGGCTCAGTGTGCCACTCACCTTGTACTGAAGCTCCTGGATCAGCGCCTCCTTCTTGGTCAGCTCTTCCTGGGCAGACTGCAGTAGCCCAGAGTGCTTTTTTGAGGCCTCTGTGAGCATGTTCAGCTGCTCGGTGGCGTGGGCCAGATCTTCACACAGCATATCCCTCTGTTAGGGAGCAATGTCCAAAGGAAGCATTTCTTAACTGTGTCGCTTGTCTCACAAATCACTACTATAACATTACTACAAATGATAAAAGTTAGCAAAGTTGTATATAAAAATCTTTAAAATTTCTCCCCTCTGGCTTCTGTGCTAACCCACTCCAAGACAACCCAAGCAGTGGATACACACGTGAACAGGCCTAGGGGTGATTTCAGTAGATTCAGTCTCCTGTGTGAGGCTGGGTAGTAGCCTCTTCCCACTCAGGGTTTTAGAGAAGACCTAAAGTGCAGAGCTTACTTAATGTCCTACTAATTGAGTTTTATGGGCTTGTATGTGTGTGTGTGTGTGTGTGTGTGTGTGTGTGTGTGTGTGTGGACATGCCTATGTTATGTGTACAGATGTCAGAGGTCATGTCAGGCATCTCTCATTGAACTTGGAATAAACCATTTTGGCTAGACTGGCTGGCCAGCAAGCACCCTGGATCTGTCTGCCTCTGTCTGCTGGTGCCATACTCTGTGGTTACAGATTCAGGTTGCTAAGCCCAGCTTTTACACTGGCTGAGGATCCAAACATGGTCTTCATGCTTACGCAGCAAGTACTTTATCAACAGAGCCATGTCTTGAGCCTGACTCTACATTTTTATATTCTAGAATGTAAATAGCTGTTAAAGATGTTTCCAGCCCAGGCAGAGAAGGGCTGCAACAATTCACCATGGCACCGGCTATTGAAGACTCAGAGAATTAGGTAGTGGAAAGTGACTTACACAGCATAGGAAGTGATCATATCAGAGCAGAATCTGCTCATCCTTCCTTCCCATATGGACATGTGCAAAGTCTTTAAAAAGGATGATCTCAGGGTTGGAGAAATGAGCAGCTGTTAATAAAGTGCTGTTCTTGCAGAGGACTTAATTTTGGTTCCCAGCACCCACACCCAGCATTTCATAACCATGATAAATCCTGCTCCAGGAGATCCATGGAGTACTTTAAGAGTACTGCATACACCCATACATACATATAATTGGGGGGAAAAAAATCTTTAAAATAAATAAATAAATAAATAAATAATAAAAAAGAGGACCCAAGGGGCTAGAAAGAGCTCAGTCAATAAAATCTTCCCATGTATCCTAGTTAGATTGTTAATTTGATACAATAATCATCTAAGAGGAAAGTCTCAAGTGAGGAACTCCTTAGATTAGAGTGTGTCTTCAGGTAAGCTCACTGTGGGGAGCATCATCATGAGGCATGTTAGCTAATCATGAACCTGTGAGTTAGCCAGGGAGTGAACTATCATGCAGCATTCCTCTATGGTTTCTGCTCTGACTTCCCTCAATGATGGATTGTGATCTGGAAGTGTAAGACAAACAGAAATGTTCCTGTCTAACTTGTTTTCAATCAGTGCTATCACAGCAACAGAAAGGAAACTAGTGCAATCATGAAGATGAGTTCAGTTCCTAACACTCATGTAAAAGGCTGGGCATAAGGGCATGCCACTAATCCCAGCACTGGGAAGGTAGAGAGACAGGATGACGCCCAGGGCTCACGGGGGGCTAGATAGCCTAGTCTAATCAGTGAGTTCCAAGGTACAGTAAGAATTTATCTCAATCCACACACGCATGCATGCTCACTTGCTCGTGCACACAGAGGAACTTGCTATCCTAGACTCTCCCACGTATTCACTCTTTCTCTCAGGTGAATTCTGTTTCACCTTTGGATACATCATAACTGAACACACAACTAGATACTTTAGTTGACTTGCAGTTTTTATTATATGTACTTTATACTTATATCTGGATTCTCCCTCTCTCTTCCTTCAAGACAAGGTCTCATTGTGTAACCATGGCTGACCTGGAACTTCCTATATAGACCTACTTTGGCTTCCCAAAATAGTGGGGTTAAAGGCAAATGTTGCCATGCCAAGCTCTCATCAGTTTTTAAAAACTGGGATTTGAATTGGAATTACACAAATTTCTATGTCTACAATAATTCTGTATTTTCCTTTTCAAGTCATCCTTTTCATCGCTTGGAATCTCTCTGATATCCTAACACTTGCTAAATTTTCTCCTTAAGATTCTGATACATTATTTTTTTTGTGAATAGGACATAATAACTTAAAAAAATTATTTATTATGTATATAGTATTCTATCTGCATGTATGCCTGCAAGCCAGAAGAGGGCATGAGATCTCATTATAGAAGGTTGTAAACCACCATGTGGTTGCTGAGAATTGAACTAAGGACCTGTGGAAGAGCAGCCAGTGCTCTTAACCTATGAGTCATCTCTCCAGCCCCCAGGACATAACAACTTTTACTGCTGATTTTTCAACAATAAAATAGTTCTCTCCTTCCTTCCATCATGTGGGTTCTAGGGATTAAAATCAGGTGG
Organism: Peromyscus nudipes; assembly: GCA_902168325.1. Lineage (NCBI taxonomy): Eukaryota > Metazoa > Chordata > Mammalia > Rodentia > Cricetidae > Peromyscus > Peromyscus nudipes. The sequence goes on along the minus strand of CABHPH010134236.1, from coordinate 45,648 downwards.
TCAGCTTCAGTGGGAAGTAACTTCACCCTCCGAGTCATCTTGTCAGCCCCTAAGTATCAATTACTCCTTTTAAAAAGAGTCTTTTAGTTATTCATTAAAAACACCCCTACATAAATAAACATACTGTCAAGTAATAAGGCACAAAAGAAAATAGAAATTTCTAGTACAGCACTCGAGAGGCAGAGGCAGGGGGAATTCTGAGTTCAAGGTCAGCCTGGTTGACACAGTGAGTTCCAGGATAGCCAGGGCTACATAGAGAGGATCCTGTCTCAAAGAGGGAGGCAGGCAGGCAGGGAAAAAGAAAAAAAAGAAAGAAAAGGAAAGTGTCATGTTAATAATACCTACCTCAATATCCTCTGAGAGGATTCTCAGTCTGAGAGTTTCTTTCAGTTCCAGGATGTCCACTTCCTGTCTCCTGATCAGCTCTTTGCTCTCCTCCTTGTCAGCCACAGCAGCACTGTATTTGCACTGTTGAAAACAACGTCACGGACAAGAGCTTTCACTGCTCATCTGTACACCAAAGTAACTTAGAAATGATCTTAGCTCCAGGTGAGGACCAGATTAACAAGCTAATTCAGCAACACCTGGTGGTTGGTTTTGTTGTTGTTGTTTTGAGTTTTGTTATTTTTATGTGGGTGTATGCAAGTACACTTGCATGCCAGGTGTGTGCAGGTACCCACTGAGGGCATCAAATTCCATTCAGCTGGAGTGACAGGTGGTTGTGAGATGCCCAACTTTGGAAATGGGCCAGGTCATCTAGAAGAGTAGCAGTTGCTCTTACCACTAAGCCATTTCTGCAGCCTCACAAACTCTTGTTAATGAAGCAATAAGAACTAGTGTACATGACAAAGAAAAACAGCACAGTTATAAAGATGCTAGAGAAAACCATCTGGCTTTGTCATCTCATTAGAGACTGCTTATGAAGATAAATATGGAGCAAAGCAAGCTCCTTTGGAGCAGAACAGATGAGGATGAAAATCTTCACCTTGATCCAAGCAAAGGAAGCATCCACATTCAACTTAAGAAACAGCTACTTCAGGAAATGGTGTTGAGTCTCAGATCAGGGACACAATTCCATATAATAAACATCTGAAAGTTTAACTAAAACATGTTTCTTGAGGCAAATAAGGAACCCTACTTTAGCATTAACTGTAGCATGAGTCTTAAAAGTTCTTATTAATAAAATCAAACCTGAGGCCAGTTATTGGGGCGAACACTGGAAGGTCAGAGAGACAGAATAAGCCACAGCTATCTCACCTCGCTGAATCCTCAGCTGGTCTTGTTTCCTCAGACTGGATGCCCCGAGCCCTCATCCAGAATGGGTCTCAGCTGAACTGCTGCTAGAAGCCTGAAAGCTTAACCAGCCACATGCTTCTCCAGGCCAAAGGCTTCTCCAGGCCAAAGGCCTCTAGTTTCTGTTCCTCACGCCTTATATACCTTTCTGCTTTCTACCACCACTCCCTGGGATTGAAGGCGTGCTTTCTGGGATTAAAGGCTGTGTCACCATGCTTGGCCTTTTCCAATGTGGTCTTGAACTCACAGAGATCCAGAGGGATTTCTGTCTCTGGAATGCTAGGATTAAAGGCGTATGCTACCACTGCCTATCCTCATGTTTAATATTGTGGCTGTCCTGTTCTCTGACCCCAGATAAGTTTATTAGCATACACAATATTTTGGGAAACACAATACCACCACACATTAACTGTTACTGGCAACACCCAGTTTATTTCTAAACAGTGGTTCCTGAATGGTGCAGAGAATACTATTCCAAGACAAAAACCTGGCACAGAAATGCTGCTGTCCAGAAGTGTGTGCACTGTACATCTCAGAAGTCCTCTGTGTGTTAATTTCTACAATCAAGCTTACTCTACCACAGAATCTTTTTACCTGTTGGGACAGCTACCTGAAGAGCTTGTGAATTGTGCCATGCTCAAGCTCGGCATCCTGTGACTCAACTTACGTTTATGTCCTGTAGTTCTTGTTTCAGGGTGTCTATGGTTTCTGCTTTTTCACCACCTGATGTTCTTAACTCCTGGATTTGGTTCATGAGATTAGTAACAAGTTCCTGACAAGGACAAAAACATTATTTTCAAAACCAGTGACATTATGGAGATCATTTTAAAAGATGAACTGTTGCAGTTTGAATGTGAAATTTTTCTCAGTCTAATTTGAACACTTGAATCCCAGCTAGTGGTGCTGTTTTGGGAGCTTGTGGACCATTTCAGAGGTGAGGCCTCGCTGGAGGATGTGGGTACTAGGGTTTAGGCAGCACCAATCCTACCCAAGCTCTCTGTGCTTCCGATTAGGTGCTATGCAGTAAGCAGCTACATATAGCTCCTATCAGCATGGAGCCATGCCTTGCCCCTCATGAGTCAGAATAAATCTTTCCTTCTATAAATTTTCTGGGGGAGTTGTTTGGTCACATCAATAAGAAATGTAGCTAACACACAAACCATTTCTGTTTCATAAATGCAACAAAGGAAGTCAATTTACTTTAGCAAAGTATTATGCAACACTCTACCTTTCACAACTTTTTTTTTTTTTTTTTTTGTTTTTTTGAGACAGGGTTTCTCTGTGTAGCTTTGCGCCTTTCCTGGAACTCGCTTTGGAGACCAGGCTGGCCTTGAACTCACAGAGATACGCCTGCTTCTGCCTCCTGAGTGCTGGGATTAAAGGCGTGTGCCACCACCGCCCGGCCTTTCACAACTTTTAAAAAAAAAATTTCTTTTTTCTTTTTTGAGACAGGGCTTTACTATGTAGCTCAGGTTAGCTTCCAAATATTCATGTACCTCAGGCTGGCCTCTTAACTACTGCCTTTCTTGCCTCAGTCTCCTAACAGCTGGTGTGATAGGTGTAGAACATTATGCTCATTTTTGTATTTGGATAGACAAGTCACTTTTATTATTCTGGCAAAGTCAGCAATAAGGATTTGAGACTTATTGTATCATGAACTTACAGTCAGTGAAAAAGTGTCAAAGTAATATCAGCATTCTAGCTGAAAGGGCAAGATGTGTTACATAAGCTCTCTAAAGGAACAGTGTATGCTGGGCATAGTGGTGCACACCTTTCATCTCAGTGTTAGGGAGGCAAAGACAGGTGGTGGATCTCTGTGAGTTTGAGGCCAGCCTAGTCTACATAAAAAGTTCCAAGCCTTTCAGGACTTCATAATGATACCTTGTCATAAATAAATAAATAAATAAATAAATAAATAAATAAAAAGAAAAAAAATAAAAAAGAGCCTGAATGTGTGTGGAGCAGACAGTTTTCAGTTACCGTGGAGGTAAGGAATGGTACAGGAGACAGGAATGACATATCTGTATCCCAGAAGCTGAGGTGGTTTCAAAGCCAGCTCGGGCTACATAGAGAAACCAAGGCTCTAAAATTAAACATACAACACCAACAGCAAAAATAAAGAAACAAAATGCAGAAGCATAAAACTCAAACTTTCTCTACCTTGTCAGAATCTCTAGACTTTTCCAAAGAACTGATCACATTTTCAGTAGCAAGCAAGCTTTCTTCTAGTTTCTGTACTTTTGCCATCTATGGGGAAAAACAAATAGTTTTAGAAAATAATTAAAAACAACAAAAACAAGCTGATAACTGCTTTGCATATTACAGAGTCTATATTAACAAGGCCTGGAGTGGCTTTGTGGTCTCTATTAAGCGAGCACCAGCAGCTATCATTATCGCCACCTGGAAGTCAGAAAGGGTTAAAAGTGACCAAGTGTGGTGACACATGCCTTTAATCCCAGCATTCTGTGAGCTGGAGACCAGTTTGGTCTACAAAGCAAGTTCTGGGCCAGCCAGGACTACACAGAGATACCCTGTCTCAGAAACAAACAAACATGATCTAGGAATGTACCTCATTGGTAGAAGCCTAAGTTTAAACCTTAACAACAACAACAACAAAAACCTAGTCAAAATTTCAGTCTTATTGTTAGTGACTTATAACACTGAATGCTGAAACAGTTTCTTTTTTAGACTTCAGGAATAAAAGTTACCAATTTCCAATTCTAGACTCAGAATAAGAAGCTGACCTGCTGCTCACATTTGGCCATCTCTTTCTGTTTCTCCTGACGCACAGCCTCAAGAACCTTTAAGATTTCTCTGGAAAAGAAGAATTAAGTAAACATGAACTGAGTGTGCACCTAGAAGAAATTAAATGCCATACAAATGAAGTCTACTAGGCAAATCCTGAGTTAGAGAGCATATTCCCAGGGAGGTCAGAAAGGCGAATGCATTTGTTAACAACTCTTTAGTAAGGAGTTATTTCTGTACCACAACTCTACTTTCCTCCAGTGTTTGGTATTTGATAACCCAACACACAGCACCCAGTATTTACTGCCATCTGTCTGCGAGAGTGCGAGGTCCATGACCACAGGGATGTCTCGTTTGCTGTCTCACTCTACATATTCTAGCACCTACAGCACAGACCTGACTTACTGGATATGATTAAATGTTTGCTGTCTATATCCCAAGTAGGGGCATGCTCTAACTTCACTGTGTATCAGGGCCAAGAGTAGTCATAAAAAACCACTGTAAACAGTAACTGAAAAACAGTTCTTCTCCCTAGTGTGATCATGAGATCACTGACAGACTCACTGAAATAGAAAGAAAAAGAACTTGGAGAGGGAGAAGAGAGACTTAATGAGAGTTTGGGAAAAAAAATAGAAAAAGATTGACAGAAACAGAAATAAAAGTCACTCCCTACCCCCCAATAATAAAAGGATAATCAGAAACCTGGTGTGCTGTCTATCAATCTCAGCACTCAGGAAGCAGAGGCAGGCAGGTGGATCTCTATGAGTTCTAGGTCATCCAGGACTACAGAGTGAGACACTGTCTCAAAAAAAACCAAAACTAACCAACCAACCAACTAACCAACCAACCACCAATCAACCAACAACACCTCCCCCAAAAATAAAACAAACAAACAAACAAAAATATAGTCATATAATTCATACTGCGACTTACAGATGGCCCTCACTCTGATCACTATCAGCTACTTATGTAGAAGTATCACAGCTACTTAGCTACATCCGCAACTGAAAATAACTCTCCACAAGGTGTTAGTAAGAAAAGCACAAGTTGAAAGCTGTGCACAGTGGTGCATGTCTATATTTCTAGTACCTGGGAGACCCAGGCAGGACTGCAGGTTTAAGGCCAGCCTTCGCTAGACAGTGAGATCCTACAGTCCCCCAAAGCAAGATAAAGAATGTAATACTGAACAATATTCTAATCAATGGGAAGAATTAACAGCACTCACTTAGAGCTATTTTCTTTATCTTCTTCAAATTGTAATGATAATTTGTTGTTGCGCTCTTTTTCTGCCTCAAAAAGCTCCATCAAATTCTAAAAGACAACTGTGTATTAGGTTTGAAGTGACAGTTAGGAGTATTAGGCAGTTAACAAACATCAAGACTGTGGTTGGCACAGGAAGTCAGAGGACACAGGACAGGAACCACAGATCCAGGATACATCCACCAGTTATAACAATGCTCATCACTTACATGCAGATCAGACTTCAAAGTTTCATTTTCTTGTTTGCAGTTTTGGAGCTTTTTTGAAAGTTGGTCAATTTCAAATTTCATTACTTCTTGTAAGTTATCATAGGAATCTTGTAGGCAGGCTTGGCTCTCAAGAAGCTTTTCATTTTCTAGTCTTTACCAGCAAGATATTTTAAAATGGAAGTATAAACATTTGTTTCCATGAGTCAGATTTTCTGAGTTCAAGTTTTCTATCACAAACCATTTACATCTGTCAGAGAGCTGTCATGGTCTTGTGTGGAATGAAATGCCCTTGGTACTCATGTGAGGACCACTAAACCAGAAGATACGGATGGAAAGGGGGTGTTAGCCTGAAGCACCTCTTCCACATCCTTGCTCATGTGGTTAAAGGATTGGCAATTTATTAGCTAGCTGACAATTGGTGATGAGGCTCATGTGAGTGTTTCTAGCCAGGCACTAGCCACTCAATTTACACATTTTGTCAACAATTCAACACCAACCATTTATGACAAAGTCTAGCTCTAGGAAGATGTGATAGAAAATATGGCTTCTTCCTAAGCAAGAGAGAGTATAACCTCAGCAAAGAACTACTTGTTGCTTGTTCAGTTACACCACCTTGCTCCTTTCCCCAACACACTGCATCATGTGCAGTATCCAGTGGTCAGCCCAAAAAAGAGCCAATAATCTCATCTCTGAACCATGCAAAACAGATGTCTTGTCTTATACACCGCTAACCAGATGAAGAACCATATGCTGTGCAAATGAAGGAGGGCAGAAGCAGCAAATTACAAAGGACAATGAAGTACCTGATAAAAGATGAGAAGTAGGGAGAGAGGGGAACATGTACATGTGTTCATGGTGTAAAGAATGTTGACAAGTAGGCAAAAATTAGTAAGAAACAGATGGTAGTGCACTCAGAAGCATGAACAGCCACTGAGTGTCAGAGAATAAGCAGTCCAGTAGAACCAGGGACACTAAGAAGAATCACACTTTGACCAATATATTTTAAAGGCTAGGATAGTCATTGCTTTTAAGATAGCATTTAAATACATAGCTCAGTAGATTCTTTACACTTTTGATCTAGCTCTAGTCTCATAAATAAACAAATGAAATCAAGACTTGATGAGATTAGGCCAGATGTTGTGGCACATGCCTTTAGAGCCAGCACTCAGGAAGCAGAATGAGTTCCAGGCTAGCCAAAGCTACATAGCGAGATCCTGTTTCAGAAAAACAAAACAAACAAACAAACAACAAATCAGAAGTCTTAAAAAAAAATCACAAAGCCAGTTTGTGGTGAAGCCAATTGGATTAAGAAAACATGGTGTACTTGTGATAAATGATTAATATATTACGTTATTGGCTTCTGCAATGTGTGTTGGGCTTATACTACTTCAAACAGTATTGAGAACAACCAAACAGGCACCTTGAAACAACAGAACAACTCTACCTAGTGTTGTCCAGCTGAAGCTGAACCTGCACATGTCTTTCCGAAAGCTGGTTTAGTTCTTTCTCTTGACTCTCTTTGAATGTGCTATACTCCAGTTTCACCAAAGAAAGTTCTTTGTCAGCAGAATGAAGAACAATTCGCAAGTCATGTACCTCACATTTCAAAACTGGAAAACAAAGAAATCAAGGTCTCAACAGGTCCCTTTACCAGTCCTTTGTAAAAGCAGGCAAATAAATAGGATCTTACTGCTGCAAAGACAAACATTAACAACCGAACATTAAACACTAAGATTTCTCTTGTCCTCCTCTCCTTAGATCACGGCTGCCCTCCATTTCTTTTGCCCCAGGCTGGCCTTATTCTTACTATGTAGCAAGGATAGCCCTGAGCTCCTCACCTTCCTGCTTCCACTTCCTGAGTGCTGGGATTACAAGGCATGTGCTACCACACCCAGCTATTCCAACATTTCTGCTGAAACAGGAAGAATTAACATCTGTTCCTCATTTTTAGGCCACTTGACATTTTAAGAATTTTTTTCCCCCGTAGAACATGCAACAAAACTATTAATATGAAGAAAAACTTGTGATATTTAACATATCTGAAGCAGTGTAGTTTTAGCTGTTGAAAACGCTTTAGTAATATACCAGAGCTTTTCAACATGGGTTAATATGAGACTTCTAGTCTCAAAAGGAAACTCCAGCTGAAAACTAGTACTTTCTAGTACTTCTAGTATTACTACAAACTACTGAAAATATTTTGGAGACAGGGTCTCATGCATCCCAGGCTGACGTCCAACTTGCTGTGTTGCCAAGGATGACTTTGAACTTCTGAACCTCCTGACTTCATCTACTAAGTGCTGGATTTCCTGGTTTGTCTGAAAATGCTTTGATGAAGAGAAAAATACACTGAGAAAGGTGGGAATGGCACCCTACTCCTAGAAATGTATATAAATAATTTATGCTTTTACACTTTACTTTGTCAATATTAGTGCAACTCAGCTTTCAAATGAAAGACACTTCATTCTTAAAGTACTTTAAACTTTGTGTGTGCATGTGTTTGTACATATTCAGGTGTGCTAGCTCGTGTGTGTGTGTGTGTGTGTGTGTGTGTGTGTGTGTGTGTGTGTGTACAGATGTTTCACTGGCCTAGGGCTTTACTCAGTGGGCTAGATTGGCTGTCCAGGGACCTGGATCTGCTCCTTTTGCCTCCCATCTTGACATTACTAGGACACCAGATTTGTGTGTGACACCAGGCCCATTTTTTTTATGTGGGTTCTAGGTTCTGAATTCAGGTCCTCAAGCTTATAAGGCAATGGAGCCATGTCCGAGCTCTTAAACAAATGTTAAGTAAACACTTGTAACATTTATTTGTGAGTAATCTTGAAGAAAATTTGTCTTATAACCCATTTTACTTATTGTACCTTTTTCTTTCTTTCTTTTTTTCCCCCCTGAGACAGGGTTTCTCTGTGTAGCTTTTGGAGCCTATCCTGGAACTCACTCTGTAGCCCAGGCTGGCCTAGAACTCACAGAGATTCACCTGTCTCTGCCTCCCAAGTGCTGGAATTAAAGACATGCGCCACTACCGGCTGGCTATTTATTATCCCTTTACCATGAAAATTCAAGACCAATTATCTAACAACAAACAAAACAAGCAACCCCTTAGAATAGAAAAAAAAATTAAATGATCAAAAAAGATATTAGTGTCCTCAACTATCCAGACTTACAGTCATTCTTAGTCTGAGTATCCTGAAGTTGTTTTTCAAGGTCATTCAACTGTGCAAGTCGGTCCTGTTCCTGTTTGGTCCAATCACTTCTTTCTGACGAAAAAAGCTTTGGGAAAGAGTAAATATACAGGAAGAGTATGCTAAAACAATGCATTCGTTTCTGTATTTAATGTTTAGTTATAAAGTCAATGACAAGACAAAACTTGGTTGTTTATGAACTATAATGAAGATGACTGACACAATCCAAGATCAGTACAAGAATGTGGACAAATCCTTTTGATTTCTTCTAAACAAACAGTCTACTTGTATACCTTACCAAACCCACACAATGAATGTCTGTCTCACTATCAGAGAAGTATAAAAAGTTGACCAGTGTTTGGTAAGGGAATTTTCAATGACAATGTTGTTTTGGGGGGGCAAACAGGGACAGAGTGAATATAAATTTATTAAGGAAAAATAAAAAGAACTTCAAGAGTGGGAAGGGGTCCAAGGGAGGAATATCCTCATCTCACAGTACTTTGCTTTAATGATATTTCAACGTTTTCTGAGGCTATGCTCTGACCCTCACCTCTTGCATTTGTGTAGAATGGTGCTCTAGTTTGTCAACATGTTGTTGAAGTTTCAGGTTTTTATGCTCTTCTTCATCCAGCTTGACTTGAAGAGCACTCAGTTGTTCCTGCATAAGACACATTTCAGTCATCAAAAATGCCTTTAATAGAATTTTAAAACTATTAATTTTTTAAGTTTTATGTACGGATGTTTTGCTTGAATGTATATCTGAGTGCCAATTGCACGCCCAGTGCCCACAGGTGCCAGAAGAGGGTGTTGGATCATCTGCAACGGGAATTACAGAAAGTTGTAAGCTACTAAGTGGGTATTAGGAATTGAACCTAGGTCTTCTAGAAACTAGTCTAACTGCTGAGAGAACTCTCCTGCCCTATTTCTTTTTGATTAAAGTGACAAGAAACTAAAGTAAACTCAAACCCTTATAGAAGCAAACATAGCAAAGGACTGTTGGAGCCAGAAATCACCCAAAGGCTATTCTGATCATGGTTATGTTTCAAAATTATATTTGTGAATGATCAAAATGGATAAATTCAATCACAAAGAAAAGTGGTTAATATTCAACCCTGAATTAAATTACAGAGCCCTAGTCAGACGTGATGGAGCATGCACTTAATCACAGCACTAGGGAGGCAGAAGCAGGCCGGTCTCTTGAGTTCGAGGCCAGCCTAGTCTACACAGGGAAACCATGTCTCGAAAAACCACAAAAAGAATATAGATAGACAGACAGACAGACAGACAGACAGATAGATAGATAGATAGAGGAGATGGATGTATGAGCTGGAGAGATGGCTTGGTGGGTGTGTACATATGTATATGTATATAAAATAAATTGTAGAGGCCTCTAGAGAACTTTGTAAACTTTAGAAGACAACCACTGAGCCCTCCAGAGACTTTTTTTATAATTCTTTTTTAAAAAATGATTTATTTATTTTTATTTTATGTGCACTGGTGTTTTGCTTACAGGTATGTCTATGTGAGGGCATAAAGTCCCCAGAACTGAAATAACAAACAGCTGTGAGCTGTCATGTGGGTGCTGGGAATTGAACCTAGGACCTCTGAAAGAGCAGCCAGTGCTCTTAACTGCTAAGGCATCTCTCCAGCCCCACCTCTAGAGTCTTTTAAGAAGCTTCCTCAGTGTTGCATGGGGTTATTTTCATCACAAGGGCTTCTCTGGCCTGGAACAGGAAAGAAATTCAGATTTCGGGTGTCCATTCCAACTTTTACTGGACAAAGGAGTAAAATTTAATTAACAAACTAATAGGATCTCAATGTAATCAAAACTCAACTTATTTCAAAGACATTAAAACCTCCCTAAAATTTGATCTATATAACAATTTGCTAAAGAATAAAAAATGAACTAAAAAAACAGACAAGACAGAAAACTTTATATATGTAAACATAAAAATTTTAGGGAGTTGCCGGCTGGTGATGGCTCACAACTTTAATCTCAGCACTTAGGAGGCAGAGACTGGCCAATCTCTGTGAGTTCGAGGCCAGCCCGGTCTACAAAGCGAGTTCCAGGACAGCCAGGACTACACAGAGAAACCCTGTCTGGAAAAGCAAAACAACAACAAAAAATTATAGTGAGTTAAACTAGTAGACAAACTTTATTTAAATGAACATTCAATTATTTGTTCCTAAAATTAAAGTATCACCTGCACAGTTCGAAGCTCCTCAGAAATGGCCTCCAAAGCTTGTTCACTCATCTCAGGTGGCACTGGCTCATTTGATATATCATTGTCTAAACTGCTAGAATTCTGTGTGTTCAGAAAGCCAAAGCTCCCCACCTCAGGGCTTGATTTTGGTACCAGTCTAGAACAGAGTTGATAAGCCTTGGTTGGAGTGGTAATTATCTGCAGATCAATGATTGTGGAAAGAATCATTAATACAAAGGAAAATATCTAGGGATTTTATGAACAGGAAAAATTAAAATTTTATTCATCGAGTTATCAAGAGGATGTGTTCTTGAAGTATTGGATAGAAAAGACCAAATGGAAATAAACCCATCAGTCAGTATAGTTGTATACGAAGTTGTAATGATGATGGATGACTGTAATCCCAGGATTTATGATGCCTGCCTCTGCCTCCTACTAAAGGCTTGTGCCACCACACCTGGCCCAAGACTCATCTCTGCATGTTACAAAAGCAAATTGCAAAGCTGGGCATGGTGGCACACACCTGTAACCCAAGTACTCACAGGGGTAGAGACAGGAGGATCAAAAGTTCAAGGACAACCTAGGCTACAGAGTGAGTTTGAGGATAGCCTTAGCTATCATGGGACCCTGTCTCAAAGGAAAAAAGGTTTGAATGTCTAAAGTTAAAGACAAAGTAGAGCTGGGCGTTGGTGGCGCACGCCTTTAATTCCAGCACTCGGGAGGCAGAGGCAGGAGGATCTTTGTGAGTTCGAGGCCAGCCTGGTCTACAGAGCGAGATCCAGGAAAGGCGCAAAGCTACACAAAGAAACCCTGTCTCGAAAAACCAAAAAAAAAAAGGACAAAGTAGAATTTGATCTCAAATGTTTTATTCCTCCTCCTTGACCTTGTCACTGGAGTCTATCAAAACACTAGGGTGTTTTGCTATCTGTGTTTGGAAATAACCTTTATTAATAAAAGAGACAGGTCTTGCCGGACAGCGGTGGCACACCCATTTAATCCCAGCACTCAGGAGGCCAGCCTGGTGTACAAAGCGAGATCCAGGACAGGCAGCAAAACTACACAGAGAAACCCTGTCTCGAAAAACCAAACAAAAAAAAGAGAGAGAGAGAGAAAGACAGGTCCAATTTAAATAGAAACACCAATTACCCACCTTAAGTGTTTCAGCATGTATTTTATTCAGCTGAGAAACTTCCTGGCGTTTGCAGGCTTTTGTTGCTTCCAAAAGGTTTTCGAGATTGAGGTTTGCTTTTCGCAAAGACTGAAGCTCAGATTCCAGTTCTAGCTGCTTTTTCCTAGTAGATATTGTTAAGACTTAGTCCTTCAAGTAATCAGTAACGTCAAACATCTTTAAGTACATTGCAGTTTATGCTCTCAGAGAGCTCAAGTTCAAGTCAGTATATTGTCACTTTCAATATTAACACTTCTCTAGATTTTAGGTTAGGATTAACCTTGGTTATAGTATGAATATAGTTTATCCTTTTACACAATGAGCATCAAGTAAGAGTATCAATAAATCTCTAATTTCTAAAAAAAAATCTAGATTTAGTTTATAACTGTGATTTAAATTTGGTAAGGAGATGAACTTATTCTGCAAGTTCAATTGACACTCAACAGGTGAGCACTGCTTAAAACATTTGTATGATCTACTATCAAATATATAGTAAAGAGCTACAAGAAAAAAGTGCTTTTTCTGTGCACCAAAACAAGTTAGTTGCTAGAAGGGTTATATTTAAAGTAACATGCCAAATTATTAATATAAAGTATTAAGAGAGCAGGTGATGAGCATGTGTATTTGCACTTTACCGAGTTAGCTCTTTGAACTCTTCATATTCTTGCTTTGAATTATTCAGCTCTGTTTGAATTTCCAGGAGTTGTGCTTTTAACTTCTCAGTGTTTGTGAAGAAATTTGGTTCTTTTAGTGCTTTGGGAGAAAATCCTTGCAGACCTATTAAGAAGGAAACCATTTCAGTCTTTGAAAGACAAAAAAATAATGTAACATTTTTCTACGCTCTCTTCCAGGTTTGTTTTGAGTCCCAAGAATAAATAAAAAATGGATTGGAAGGCGAGTCCTAGAAATATGAGAACACAGATGTCAGCAAGAGACACAGAATGTACCTTCAAGGGCACTGAAAGTTGTGTTCAAGAAGCAGAGGCAACAGGATGGAGAAGTGTAATTGAGACAACATGCCGTTCCTTAGGATAAAGAGCTAACAGTGACTGATGAGCAACAGGCATGGTGCTAGACAGAAACATCTGCACAGCTGAACTTGTAAAAACTGGTGCTACTAGCCACTGTGAACAGGCAATGAACTATTTGGGAGAGAAAATTGATAACAAGGATAATCCTAACTTTGCATATAAAATCATGTTCCTCCACACTCAAATAACTGTGAATCTTCTTTTACTAAGTCATAACTGAATAATAAAAGGATTAGACAAAGGAAATGTAAAAAGCAAGACAAAAAAATCAGTTGTTTTTTTTTCTTTAATTTTTAAAATTATGTGTATATGTGTATGCCTGTGTTTGGATGTGTGCATCTGAGTGCAGGTGCCCAAAAAGGCCAAAGGTGTTGAATCCCCTGAAGCTGGAGTTACAAGAGATTGGGAGCTGCCTCAAGTTGCTCTTAACCACCCAGCCATCTCTTTAGCCCTGCTTTCAATTCTTTTTTTTTTTTTTAAAGTTTGTTTTCTGAGGTGGGTGTGGGTCTCACTTCATAGCCCAGGTTAGCCTAGAACTCACTATCCCCCAGCCTCAGCCTTCTGAGTACTTGGATTCCAGGTGTGCATCACCTACACACCCTGCTAATAAATGTTCTTTCCCCCTTCTCTGTTTGTATATGTACATGAGCTGTGTGCAGACCAGAAATCAGCCTTGAGTATCTTTCCTCAGGAGCCATCCACCTTGATTCTGCTCCCTGCACCAACCCCTTACCCAGAATTTCTTTTTCTGAGAGGGGGCGTCTCTAATTGGCTTCAGAGTTTTCCTAATAGGCTAGGCTGGTTAGCCAGAGAATCCCGGGATCAACCGGAAAGGATAAAGTAGGTGGAAAACTGGTATCGCTGTCGGCCCAGCCTCTCACAACAAGTCTAGTGCAAGAGGTTTATTGGGGGAGGGGAAAGAGAGAAAGGCCATCCTGGAGTGGGGACATAAGAGAGGCAGGCAGGCAGACAGACAGACAGACAGACAGAGAGCAAGAGAGGAACAAGGGAGCAAGAGAGGACTGTGACAGACGGGCACTTTTAATGGGTGCATGTGTCACAGAGGGAAGTTTGCAGCCCATTGCTGACAGTGGAAATGAGCAGCACCTGGCGACAGGTGAGGCTGTAACTACCACTGCCTCCTAGGGTGAGGCAGGCTGGTCAGAGCTAACACAACCTGTCTCGGCCTCCCCAGTGCTGCGATCACAAGTACAAAGTCAACCTTTTAACTCGTGAGTTCTAGAACTCAGGTTCTCATGTTCACACAGCAAGCACCTTACTGACATTATCTTTCCATTCCTACACATTCTTTCTTTAGTTTTTTGTTTGTTTTTTTAATCCTATTTGTATGGGCGTTTTTCTTGCATGTATATCTGTGCACCATATGTATGCCTGGTGCCCACTGAAGCCAGAAGAGAGCATCAGATTCTCTGTTAGAATGGAGTTACAGACAGTTCTAAGCTCCCATGTGGGTACTTGGAATTGAACTTGGGTCCTCTAGAAAAGCAGACAGTGCTTTCAACTACTGAAGTCATTGCTTCACAGCCCCTTCTCACAACAATCACTTCTTACCTTTGTCATTTTTCTCTTTGCTAGACACTTCAGAGAAAGCCTTTTCTAGTCTTGCAATAGACTGGGCATCTATTTCGTGGGCTCTTTTCACAGGCTCTAATAATTTCAGTCTTCTATTTTCTTCCCTGAGAGAATGATTTTCCATAGCATACTTTGCAACTCTGGGGTGGTGCTCCACCTGTGATATTGAGAAATTACACACTTCATGTATTCACAAAATTTCCTAATGAACTGGTATCTTTAAAAGCCATTCAGAAATTCTAGAACACAGTAATCCTGGTTGTACTCTATCTACTACAGTCTCCATAGAAAATCACTTGGTAACTGGTGAGTATATCGAAATATGTTTGTTACATTGCTTGCAACTTCCACCCAAGCCACCTAGAACAGAAGTCCAGAGGCGTGCAACAGGGGAACCTCTTCACACACAGGAATGGCTAAATCAACATACTTGAGGTTGTAGCTCAGTGGCACAGCAAGAGCCTAGCATGCAAAAGGCTCTGGGTTTGATCCCCAGCACAGAAAAATAAATAAAAAGAGTAAGGGGATGGAGAGATGTCTTAGCAGTTAGAAACTGCTTTTTCAGAGGACTTGGGTTTAACTTCCAGCACCCACATGGCTGTACCTCCAGTTCCAGAAGATCCAACACCCTCTGCTGGCTCCCCTGGGCACCAGGCACACACATAGTACACAGACATACATGCAAGCAAAACACCCGTACACATAAAACACAAGTATAATAATCTTTAAAAAGAGGAGGGAGAGTAAGGAGAATTCCTGTCTACTAAGACTGAATTGCCCTCCAAAATACATTAGATAGCAAAGTTCAGGAAAGTATACAAAATAAATGGAAGTAAAAATATTTAGCCTATTGATTGGACATGTATTAAACATACTGGACACAAAAAAGTTTGTTAAGTTATTTTGGTTTTCAAACTGAGTGTCTATTACCTACTCATCCTTTCTAGGGAAAAGGAGAACTTCAAAAAGCTCAACTCTACAGAGACTAGGGTAACGACAGCTGCTGCAGAGTACAAATCACTGGTTTTTCTGTCTTCAGCTTAAAACTTGGAAAAGGGGAAAAGAAATTATGCAACTCATGTTGCCAGTCAAATTCACTTCAAGCACTGTATTAAAGAACCAGTTAGCCGGGCGTTGGTGGCGCACGCCTTTAATCCCAGCACTCGGGAGGCAGAGCCAGGCGGATCTCTGTGAGTTCAAGGCCAGCCTGGGCTACCAAGTGAGCTCCAGGAAACGTGCAAAGCTACACAGAGAAACCCTGTCTCGAAAAACCAAAAAAAAAAAAAAAAAAGAACCAGTTACTAGTGAACATTTTAATATGCTTTAGAGCTCCTTCCTAGAAACAAGCAGGTGTACTGCACTCACTTGTTCTCGAAGAGTCTGAATCTCATCCCTCAGTTCTGACAGCAGACGGTCCTGTTCCTCGGGCAGGAAGCTTCCCCGTGCTTCCTTCTGGAGCCTCTCTAGACGCATTATTTGGTCCTCTCGGAACTTCACAATCATTTTATTAGACTGAATAAACTTTTCCTTTTTCAGGGTGAGGTCCTCTAGCTGGGAAATTTTTTCTACCAGAGACTTAAGAAATTCATAATTCAGTTAAACATGAAAAATAATTCAGCTTTCCTAAATTCTCATAAACCCAGCAGGTTGTATTAACTCTAAATTCAAAGGCAAGAAGCCTTTTCCTTACACATCTAGTACTATGTGTTTCACTCACTGAAGTAATGAAAACCAACCACAACATGAAAGTTCAAGATGTCCTGAATGACTTTTCCCAATTAAATTTCCTACCTTCTTTTCTTGTTCAGATTTCTTAAAGAATAGCATTGCTTCCAGGAAATGTTCTATGTAATTAGTCTTCTCTTTGTCTAAAAAGGGGAAGGGAGCAATATGTTCATTTTTCAGTACTAAAACAGTCTTTATTTCTGCCAAATGATCTAAAGGAGCGGACTCTCATTATTGTTATCAGTTTCACATTAACTCTCTCAGTAAACTGGCTGTTCTACAAAGAAAACAAGTTTCTCTTTATTTACTTAGCACAAATATATGTGATGAAAGAAACAGAAATGGGTTTTTAAAAACAAAACAAAAGAAACTATAGCCTAGGCTAGCCTTGAACTCATGGCAATCCTAAGCCTCTCAAATGCTGGAATTAAAGGCATAAGCCACCAGAGCTAGCTTAGAAATGAGTCTATAAGGAAACTGAAGGAGATCCACATGTGCCTTTTGAGATCTAATGCAAACTCTTATTTACTGAGTGCCTCAGTCTGTAGCTCTGTAGTGTAGGCTAACCTAAAACTCATTCTGCAGCCTAGGCTAGTCCAAATCTCACAATCTTGCCTCAGCTTCCGGAGTACTGAGAGTCAGGTATATAGACTATGCTTAGTATGATGCACACTCTTGTTTTTGTTTGCTGGTGTGGTTCTATAAAGCACTGGAAGTCAAACTAGGGCCTCACATATTTTAGGCAAGTGTTCTACTATCAAAACACACTCCCAGCCCCAGATCATTTTCCTCACAGTTTTAGACGTCAAGTTAATTCTACTAGCTGCTCTTGTTTGTTTGTCTTTTTTGTTTTTTCAATACAGGATCTCTCTGCGCAGCCCAGGCTGGCCTCTAACTCACAGAGATCCACTTGCCTCTGTCTCCCAAGTGCTGGGATTAAAGATGTGCACTACTACCACCTGGCAGCTACTAGCTATTCTTTAAAGAAGCATTCCTTGTCCTAATGAACATATATAGATTGTATATGCTCAGACAGAATCTTGGGAGTGATCAAATGAAATCAGTTAAACAGGAAAAGTAATTCAGTTTCCCTAAATTCTCATAAATCCAGCATATCTCTTTCTAGCACTTACTAGGGATGAATTACTTAAAATCATTGATTCCCTTTCTTACTGTACATCATAAAACATCTGATTCAAAGAACTACCCTCTTACACAGGTGAAATAAGGAGGAGAGTATGTGACAAATTCGGGAAAGCCTCGCTGTACTTTGACCATCTATCTATCTCACAGCACAAGTTCCTGACCTAACATTCTCATCAAGTCTTCCCCAGGATAAAGGGCAGTGAGCTCGTCCTACCTCTGGCCAGTAAGCTTTCTGGTATTATCTGCCCAGAAGTAAACTGAGATAGCTGTTCTTTGAGCCTCTTCACTTCAGCTTGCAGCTGGCTGACATTTCCTTGGGTGTCTTCATTCACCACAGCCTGGACAGGAATTAATAAAGCACTGAAAGACCAAAGAAAACTGCACATCTGTCTGGCCAGCAGCCGAAAGGCCACCAAAATGGTACGCTGAAATGGAAAGTTCCCTCTTCCTGTGCCTATATACTAACAGTCAGAGCCCAAGCAGCACAGCTGGGCTCTCTTTCTCTTGCCAACCCCTCCTCACCAGGCTCCCACGGATCCCATCGATCTGATCAGTCCTAGGCCATCCTAGGCCAGGTCACCTTCAGACTGGAGTGTATTACCCTGACTTAAGAATCCTGCCTTCCCTTTCAAAGACGGGAACCAAACATCTCAGTAAGGCCATTTCCCCTTTGTCCAGAAACCACTGGGGACAGAGTCTGGCCTAGAAGGGCATGACCCCCAACAGGACTAGCCTGAGCAGAAACTGACCTCTCCAAAAAGAGCTACTTTCTGTTTCTAAAGCTGGCCTGGAAGCAGGGATTGGTTTCACAGTCCACTGTGGTTCTACCACCACACCAAATGTCACCTTTACTTTCTTAAAATAATGTCCTGTTTTAAATGGCCTCTAAAAGGTCAAAAAAAAGTCATAGACAAATGTTACCACTGTGGTGACTAAATGGTGTCTTCAATTTCTTAAAGATGTCTTGTTTAAGACAACCTCTAAAAAAATGTGTGATGTCAGTAGTGAGGAGGTGTGTGGGGATAGGAACAATACAGAATTGTTCAGTACCTTCTGTTCAATTCTGCTATAAATCTAAAGCTGCTTTAAAAGTAAAGTTTATTGCCAGGCAGGTAGATCTCTGAGTTTGAGGCCAGCCTGGTTTACAGAGTTAATTCCAGGACAGCCAGGGCTACAGAGAAATCCTGTCTCAAACAAAGTAAAGTTTATTAATTAGATCATTATTAAAAAACTCATAAGGCCGGGCGGTAGTGGTGCATGCCTTTAGTCCCAGCACTTGGGAGGCAGAGCCAGGCGGATCTCTGTGAGTTCGAGGCCAGCCTGGGCTACACAGAGAAACCGTCTTGAAAAACCAAAAAAAAAAAAAAAAAAAAAAAAAAAAGCCCAAAAAACCTTAAAAAATTTGAAGGGTAATAAAAAATGCCAATACCTAACTGCCAGACAGACCAAAGACCTAGCTATGCAATATTCAACTATTTCAGCAAGGAAAAACACCCTGTGGCAGCCCAAGTGCCCTGTGTTCTTGTCTTAGGTTCACCCTGCCCACTTGGAAAGACTTAAATAGTTCATCATTAAACAGTTCCCAGACATCTTAGCTCTTCCCACTGACAGGCTGAAGAGGACTTACCATTGGGAGCAACTACTACAAAGCTGCTGGTTTTGTTGTTCATGTTTAAGTCATTTCCAATGGCTTCTGATTCATATAGCCAGCCTCCTTATGAGGCATTCTGACATCACTATTATTATCAGTGACATCATAACTGCAATCATTAACACAGTTCTACTCTCCAAAGACTTCTGGTAAGCCAAGACGGAGTCAGGAAGTTCTACTGATATTTCCTCTTCATATTGCTAACATTCATGTAAGCAAGGAATGGTGCCCAAAGAAGTAAGGTAAAAGACAAGACCTATGCTTTTCTCACTTACTCAGGGGAAGGAGCAGCATGGTCTATTTCACTCTGCTAGATGACCTGGGGATAAGATGCCCAGTTTTCTCCTTGAAAAAGGAAGGAATTAATCTACCAATTCATGGCACAGTTGTTTTGTCTAAAACCAAAGGAGTGTTCAACTCTCCAAATAGATGTCTTGTTGGTCTTTTGACAGTCTGTACTAGTATTGGTAAAGTGCTGTCCACAGGCATAACATGGACTGTTGCTTCTTTGTGTGCCAAGTTGTGGTGGGACACAGAAACTGCCACTGTTTCCATGGTCTACGGCTACTTTCTTACTGCAAAGGCAGATCCGAGTAGTTGAAATGGACCATATGGCACATGAACCATTAAGTAGTTTATCAACTAGTACTTTACAAGAAAAGCTTCCTGGTCTGAGGAGTGTACCAATATTAAAGACACTTCTTATATCTAAAATAAAATGAAGAATATGTGGCGATATACACAACTTAAAAGGCAAATTTCACTATTATCAAGTAATTTTCATAGCATTACTCTTTGCAACCATATACATCACATATGGACACAGGGCAGGCACATGCATAAAAAACTATGTGCGTGCACCATCACATGCACTAACTCTGCTAGCATGGCTTAGGCTAATTACTCTCCATCACACTAACAAAAGGAAAACTGCCTTAAGAAAACAGGAATGGAAGGGAGGGAAGGAAGAAGAGCAAACTTGTACAAGCAAGATGAACTTCTACAGAAGAAAGATTAGTGGTAACATTAGAGCAATCACTAAGAAAGTATGTGCAAATATTTTTTTAATTTACTTGATATATTAAATATACCAGTATTTTACCTTGTTTTTAATCAGCTTGGCTCTTTGAGCAAAATTAAGTGTTGACAGTGTTTCCCCAAAACACCTGGATCCTGGATGAACATTTGCGATTATGGCTGTTTTGGCATTACCACCAAGGGAGTCCTGTTTAACGACATCAATGGTGTATATTTTAGATTGTAAATTCTAAGATCTTTTTCAGAAAATAATAAAAGTTAAGAAAATCTCCCCTATTAGTCACAGTGACTATAATGCAGGTGGTAGGAGCCAGTGATCAGCTTTACCCGAAGTAAGAAGGTAAGTCTGGAGTCTCTGTAGCAGACATGCCTCTGTTTTCCATTGCCCACATCAACAAGTGCAGTGATGACCTGGCCCAGGCAACTCAGCGATCGGTTTATATTACCTGCTTCCTAAGGAATTAGGGGAAAAGCAAAAATATAGGTGCAATGCCACTCTTTGGTGTTCTGAGCTAAAATATAAGTAGCAAGTCGACAACCTGGGATGGAAAAGCAAAGGAGGGGCAAAATGAAAAACAACTTCTAAGCTAAAACAATACGTTCAATTACCCCATTTCCTATTTCATGTACATGGTAACTGCTACAAATACACAGATGCACTATATTTGGGATGTGAATTTATTTCTTCCAGCAAATCAAATGTGATATAACATTTTCTCATTACTTGTCATCAGCAGCAAGCTGCAGCCCCAGGCAGCATGAGATATTATTGAGCTGGGATGTATAGCAACAGTTGAATGTACTTCCGATTTAGGATATTTCATCTTAACCAGGTTTCGTTGGAGGTAATACCACTATAAGTCGAGGAGTACCTGTACAAGCATGTTATTTGGAGGTAACACCACTATAAGTATAAGAGAACCTGTACAAACATGTTCTTTTCTTGACAGAAACATGAGCCTTTTGCTGACTGCAAGCTCAGCAGGCTCAAATCTCTCTCTTACTTCCAATTCCTCTTTCTTAGGTCACATTCCTAAACTACATCACATTGAATTTCTGTCCCAATGCCAATAGCTCAGGCGAGGTACCTTCCCACCTGACTGCTCTCCCTTTGACTCTGGCAGTGAAGACTTAATGGATCTAAGTGATTAAAAAAAAAAAATGGATCTATGTGGTTATAAAATATGCTTTCTACATGAAGCTACACATTTGCTCTAAACTTTTAAAATGTTTTCCAGGGGTTTAGAAGGCTGGGTACAAACTTGGCCCGACACTCCTGTTCCTGACTGACCTGTGCTTTCTTGCTCTATAATTGATCTATTCACTGATACACACTGAAATATCCAATGCACATTTACTCTGCAAGGCCCAACAAACTTGGAGACATCACTCTTCAGGGAGGGTGTTCTCTGTTCCTCTCTCCTAAACAAAACCACGGTTTCTGTGAGACAACTACTCAGAAGCCACTGCTCCAGATTTCTTCCCAATGGTCCACCTCACACCATCCTGTTTCTGACTCCTCCTGACCAAAAGTAGTCACTTTTGCTCCCGACAGACTTGTCCTATCTCATTTAGGTTTACTGTCATGAACATATAAAATCTTTGCTTCTTTTGTGCAGGAACAATTTTTTTTCTTCTGAGGTCTTCACTATACTTTGTATGGCACTGATTTTTAGTAAGAATTTACACTTAAATATGAAGGTCATAATTTCATCCCTACCTTCAACCTCATCCCTTCTGCATGGGTATCTTTTTGTCTCTCAGATCCTGCTAAATCCACCAGGTTGAGTAGGGAGGTCCGAATGTTCACAGTTTCACTGCTTTTCTCCATTGATTCTATTGTGATTGTAAAGACTGCATGAGACCTAGAGGATTCTCTGTTCATAGATGTGGATGCTACACGCCTGTTCCTCCATCCTCTAGATAAGACCTTATAAGAAGCCACAACAGGTACACTTAAGACAAACTCAAAACACAAAATAAGCACTTAATAATCTCTCATTGTAATATGAAAAATAATAATAATCGGTAATTTTCCACCTTCACAACATAGTAATTTCCCGTTGGAACGGGGTGGGCCCTCACAGCCTTCCCACTGTCACCTAGCTTTGTGAAGGTTTACAGTGACACAAGCTCTAAGTAGTATATATTTAGACACCAAAATCAGCGGGGGAGCTATAAAGACTGGTGAGAAGAGTTACTGCCCATCAAGGGTTATTTTCTTTCCCTCTTCATGTCACAGAAAGAGTCAGGGTGTCCCAGGCTGGCCTGGAACTCACTAGTAGTTCAGGCTAGCTTTGATCCTTCTGCTTCCACTTCCCAAGTACTGTGACTATAGATATGCATCCTTTTCTTTATCTTAGATAATAAAAATTCAAAACAAAAAAGGAATATTTTGAGTTATCTTTAATCTAAAATTTTGGCAGCTTTCCCCCTACAAAGTAGGTTTTTTTTTTTCTTTCCATTCTGAAAAGAAAATATATCAACGTTCAGACCACAGACTCTTAGTTAGGCAAGTTCAAACCCCGACTCTACTATTTATAAGATATGGCTGTAAAAAAAAGTTCCTGTTTCTGTATTCAAAAATGAGCAAGGAGAGCAAGGTACAGTAATGTACTCCCAGCACTGGGAGGCAGAGGCAGTCAAATCTTTGTGAGTTCAAGGCCAACCTGATCTACAAACCAAGTTCCAGGGCAGCCAGAGCTATGCAGAAACGCTGTCTCAAAAACAAAACAAAACAAAAAAACAGCATGTGGGTACTAACTTCACAGGGCAGAATATCTAAGTTCAATATACATATTTCCACCTTTGGATGTTATTAGACTTTAGATTGTGATTCAACATCAAGTGAGGACTGAGATAAGGCATTACTTTGGAAGGATGCTTAGAATGTCAAACCTTAGGCAAAGTTGTTTTCTTTTGGGGAGAAGTTGTGGCTTGTGACAAGGTCTGTGTAACCCTGACTGTTCTGGAACTAGACTCGTCTGGTCTCAAACTCACAGAGATTCATCTGCCTCTGCCTCTCAGTGCAGGGATTAAAAGAGTGAACTTCCACCCTTGGCCCAAGCTCAGAGTCCTGATAGGCCTTTAGGTGATGCTAATGACCTGAGAAACACAACCTGGAGAATAGTCACAATGTGTAAGGTGTAAAGTTACTTCAAAGGCTACAGTGAAAATTAAATATAACTATATATGTATATGTGTGTGGTGTGTGTGTATAACTACATATATAAAAATCACCACAGTACTTGCCATAAAATGCAATAAATGCTATTAAAATACTATTAACAAAACAGTATAAAACCGAAATTATTTGTCAGTGTCATAGACTGAACAGAGGACCTTTGAATACTAGACAACCTCCTTACCACTGACCTATAACCTCATAAAACTTGAATTATTTGTAGCTTTTATAGTTCTTCAACAGTACTTTATGCTCCCTCCTCATAGTATTAAATAAGTATATTTAATGTTAGGTCAGCTATGTATTTGCATAGCTTAAAAAAAAAATAGCTTTCACCGGGCAGTGGTGGCGCACACCTTTAATCCCAGCAATTGGGAGGCAGAGCCAGGCGGATCTCTGTGAGTTCGAGGCCAGCCTGGTCTACAGAGTAAGATCCAGGATAGGCACCAAAACTACACAGAGAAACCCTGTCTTGAAAAGACAGCTTGCTTGCATTTAATCCTAGCACTCAGGAAGCAGAGGCAGGCAGATCTCTGAGTTCCTAGAGAGGGCTGTTACACAGAGAAACTCTGTCTCCAAAAAAAGAAAAAAAAAATTTCACAAACACAGGCCAACTTCTAAAAGCAACAAAAGCACCTTTGCTTGAATACTTAACTCTTGAAAAAAAGGAAACCATTACAGTGCCCTTATTTGAAATCAACTGACCACATCAGACCCCTTAGAAATGAGCAGGGTGTTTTCAGAAGTTCCTTCACTACGCTTGTGTGCACCTCACAACAGGAGAGCAAAACAGGTCAGTGCTCCTAGGAGGCCTTGCACAGGGAGCTCCCAGAGCAACAGACACTGATGAATCATTGTGCTATTAGAATAAATGCCACAAGCATTGTAAAATCAAGCAGCCCAAGGGCCCCCTCCCCCACTTTTGAGATAGGGTCTTACCATGCAGCCAAGGATAGCCTCAAACTCACAATTCTTCCTGCCTCTCTCTGCCTCCCAAGTGCTAGGAGTACAGGTATGTAACCTCCATGGCCAGCCCAAAGTTGGAGAAATCTAGAAAATATTGCTACATTCTTTTTTCTTTACTTCTCAAAAGAGTTTGTGCTATGTCTTTATGAAATTCAATTCTTGATTCCTTGAGGTATGCTTATTGTCCAAACATCAAACACATCCTCACAGCAGGGTACCTGATAGGCTTCAGCAGCTGAGGTCACCACCTGCTCCACTGCACCAACCACAAAGACTCCCTTCTTTATGTGCTCCCTTAAGTATAGTCCGACAGATGCTGAGTCCAGCAGGTCATAGATTTGCTCATTGTAGACCTCAATAAAGGAGCACTTACACAGGAAAGTCTTCCCAGCTCCAGCCTGTAAAAGAAAACCTCCAATTAACAGTTTATACATTTATCCTTAGTTTCTATGAACTATTTCAGGTATGTTTCCCTATTAACCTTTAATATCAGCACCAGATGGTAGAAGGAGATAACTGACTCCCAAAAGTTATCCTCATCTACATGTACATGCCATGCATGAGAATGCCTATACATACAAAAAACAAATGTTAAAAACAAAACTATGAGGAAGCACAATATGGAAGACAGTGGAAATCCATTTCAATTGCTCAATTCCCATCCACCAGCAGGCTCCATAGTATCTCTCCAAACTGGACTTCTGGGACTGCCGTGATGATATTTAAAAGTTAAATAATGTAGCCTAGCAGTGGTGGCTCACGCCTTTAATCCCAGTTCGAGACCAGCTTGGTCTACAGAGTGAGGACAGCCAGGGCTGTTACACAGAGAAATCCTGTCTCAAAAAACCAGAAAGAAAAAAAAGTTAAATAATGTTTTGAAATTAGTTTTCCAGATTATTTTCACTGATATTTCAAGCCATCAGGCTTGGTGGCAAGTGTCTTTATCCACTGAACCATATCATCGGCACCAGATAAAGTTTTACTTGAAGCAAGATTCATGTGCTTTAAAAGACTGAAACTAATTTGTCCTAAAAAAAAATTTGGGGCTGGAGAGATGGCTCAGTGGTTAAAAGCACTTGCAGGTCTTTTTTTTTTTTTTAATCAGGGGAGAGCACGAACGCAGTCCCCCACTACCACAAATTATGCAGTCGAGTTTCCCGCATTTGGGGAAATCGCAGGGGACAGCACATCCGGAGTGCAATGGATAAGCCTCGCCCTGGGAAAACCACCTTCGTGATCATGGTATCTCCCCTGCCAGGTAAGCATCACTTGCAGGTCTTATAAAAGACTTGGGCTTGGTTTTCAGCACATATATAGATTACACATCAATTCTATATCTGTTGCCTTCTTCTGGCTTCTACAAGCACTATACACCTATAGTTCACTTATATGCAGGTAAAAAACCCATACACTTAAAATAAAAATAAAATCTTAAAAAAATTTTTGTTTTAAAAAAACAAAACAAAAACCAACTAGGTGCTGGACAGATAGCTCATTGGTTAAGAGTACTTGACTGCTTTTCCAGAGGACCCTCATTAGATTCTCAGCACACACATGGAGGCTCACAATCATCTGTAACTCCAGTCCCAGGGGATCCAACATGCTCTTCCGGCCTTAAGCACCAGGCATGCCTGTGGTACAGACATACATGCCAACAAAACATCTGATATTCATAAAAATAAATAATTTTTAAAAATGTAACCATAGAGCCGGGCGGTGGTGGCGCACGCCTTTAATCCCAGCACTCGGGAGGCAGAGCCAGGCGGATCTCTGTGAGTTCAAGGCCAGCCTGGGCTACCAAGTGAGTTCCAGGAGAGGCACAAAGCTACACAGAGAAACCCTGTCTCGAAAAACCAAAA